>JADLZL010005049.1:0-146383 GCA_015844335.1 Chrysopogon serrulatus | reverse complement strand
CTTCCATCGGATAGTCTCATCGGACATATCCTTAATGCGTGAACACGCACAGGTTTGTTCAATTCATTGAGGTGAGAATAAGGGCTAGCATTGTCTTCTCCCGAGAAAGATTGGTTTCGACCATGTCTATTAAACATGGGTGTAGCTTATAGTCGAGGCTAAGATTGGCTTTGGATGGCTCGGCCCTAAGCGTAGGCTCATGAAGTTATATTTATAGATAGGCGTGGAATTAAGTTGATCCATTGAAGGATAGAAAAGGTAAAGAGAAATGGAAAAGGTAAAGAGTGATAGTCTACAAAGAAAAGATAAGATTATAATACAGGTTAAGATAAGTTCGTGAGTGATCTCGGCGACGTCTTCCCCCAACGGCGCTAGAAATGCTTGTTGGTATACTTTAATGCCTACTTGAATAATTCCGCAAGTGCACGGATACGTTGTAGCACTTTACCGGATAAGTATACCCAGTTTTTAATATCAAACCCAAAGGAAGATGTGTGTGGGTCTTCTAAACTACACTTAACCAACCGAGTAGCAAACAAGGCAGTAGAAGGTAGGGATATATAGAGGGGACAACTAGGGCTTCTAGTTCAGGGCTCAAGCAAATTATGATTAAAATGTTTCACTAGGGAGTTGGATAGGACAAGCACAGATGACAGAGCTATACTGCTACCAACTATTCTCCCCGCTAGGCCTACCGACGGGATAGTGGAATAAGTAAGATTCAACAGAGCTATAAGTCACCTCCACGAGCTACCACCAAGTCCGGACAATAGGGTACATCTACAAGTAATGGAGTCTAAGCACCACGCTTACACTATGAATACTACTCTAACCCAAGAGCTACAAGGATTAAAGCACTCAAAAGAGTCATAAACTAGCAAAACAGAATAAACAATGTTACTTACTTGAACACAGAAGTTGACTCCAAAGTAGTCTCGGATACAAGCCGTAGAGGTAGCACCGACAGTCGATACTCCTCCAAAAACTTTCTCTTTAAACTCTATTTCTCTCCCTCTAAAGAACTAGCTTCTAGAGGTATAGAACTAGCTCTCTCTTGGAATGCTAACTCGAGAGGTCATCCATTCAAGGGACACCTCCGAGAATCCTAATTAGGTTTTCTAGCTAAAGCTCTTCTCTTCTTCTCTTGGATTCTCTCTCCTGGGGGGTGTGTCTCTCCTCTTATAGCCCCGGGCGAATCAACGTGAGCCCTCGGATCAAACCGACACGGGTGGAGATCGTTCCTCAAAGGCGTGGAATAAACCCCAGGCGAACCGGGTGCAACCGGGCCGCCCTTAACGGCCGGTCGAGGGGCTAGACTGGCCGGTGCGGCCTCGGCCGCCCCGGCCCCTAGCTCGGTGTGGTGCCTTCTCGTCTCTTCTGGAATGTTCCTGCGTTGCCGTGGCATCTATTCTGGTATTCTATATTGCAGTGTAGCTCAAAAGTGTGTCTTTTCCGGCATTTACCTACAAAACCATTGATTCACCAAAACTCGTGGAATTCGTTAGTTAAAGCCCTACTCTAGGTAGATAGATTGCTTTTATATCATTTTGGAAGATTAGTTGACGGTTGGATTTGGTCGTTAAGGACCGTCAACAGTGTGTTCTATTTAGGAAAGAACACGCGGAAGCAAAGTACTGCCCGATGTGCGAATCCTCTAGGTATCTGGAGGTAGAGTCTGCCGATGGCCAGAAGAGGCAGCTTGACATCCCCGTGTCAGTCGTAAGCCACCTCCCTTTCATACCGAGGCTCCAACGGCTATACATGACCGAAGAATCCGCCAAACAGATGACATGGCACAAACATGGCAAACGATACAATCCTGACAAGATGGTGCATGTATCCGATGGTGAGGCATGGACCCACTTTGATGGCATTCATCATGAGAAGGCGAAAGAGGCTCGTAATGTTCGTGTTGCGCTTGCGACAGACGGGTTTAATCCTTTTGGCATGATGGCTGCGCCCTACTCATGTTGGCCCGTGTTTGTGATCCCCCTCAACCTTCCTCCCGGTGTGTGCATGCAAGCACAACAGATGTTATTAACGTTGATCATTCCCGGACACCCAGGGAATCATATGGGTGTGTACATGGAGCCCGTGATTGATGAATTGATCAGTGCTTGGAATGGGGTATGGACATATGACCGTGCTACAAAGAGAAACTTTAGGATGTATGTGTGGTATCTTTACTCCATGCATGATTTCGTTGCGTGCGCCATGTTACTCAGGCTCGTGTGTTAATGGGAAGTTCCCTTGTCCAATCTGCAAGGAAGCTCGAGGTTCATTTATCCAAAAGGGTACTAAGTTTTTTGGGGTTCGACCACACACCGACAGTTCCTCCCGCTTGACCATCCATTCGGGCGAGACAGAAAAAAACTTTACTAAAGGACTCATGGTGACGGACCCTCCACCCCCAGGATGTTGGCTCTGCCGAGGTTCGTGAAAGGATAGAAGCCCTTGAGCACAACTCGAGAATGTGATGGCTTTGTGGGGTATGGTCTACAACATATGTGGACGCATAAGTCGGGCTTGACTCGGCTTCCCTATTTTGATGGCCTCCTCCTTCCGCACCACATTGATGTAATGTACACGGAAAGGAATGTCGCCGAAGCACTCTGGGGAACAATCATGGATATTCCTAAAAAGTCAAAGGACAACCCTAAGGCTAGATTGGATCTGGCAATGTTGTGCGACAGACCAGAGTTAGAGATGAGGCCTCCTAGACGCGGCAAGACATGGACAAGGCCCCCGGCTGATTATATATTGAAAAGGCCACAAAGAAGGAAAGTTCTAGAATGGATACAGACTATAATGTTCCCTGATGGATACACAGCTAATCTAAGGAGAGGAGTGAAGTTAGACACTCTACGAGTCTTAGGGATGAAGAGTCATGACTACCACATCTGGATTGAATGCCTTCTCCCAGCGATGGTGAGAGGCTATTTCCCTGAGCATGTTTGGCTAGTCATGGCAGAGTTGAGCTATTTCTTTTGCCAGCTATGTGCCAAGGAGATATCTCGTACCGTGATTGCAGACCTAGAAAAAATGGCACCCGTTTTGATCTGTAAGCTAGAGAAGATACTTCCACCGGGCTTCTTCACTCCGATGTAGCATCTGATTTTGCACCTCCCATACGAGGCACGAATGGGGGGGCCCGTGCAGTTCCATTGGTGCTATCCAGTCGAGAGAGTTCTAAAGGTTCTTCGGAAGAAATGCAGAAACAAAAACAAAATCGAGGCTTCCATGGCAGAGGCACATATCCTCGAGGAGGTGTCCAACTTCACAACAACTTATTATAGTGACAACCTTCTGAGCACGCATAATCCTCAGCCTCGTTACAATGATGGTGGAAATGAGTCGAACCTCAGTCTTTTTCGAGGGCAACTCGAAAGCGCGAGTGGATCGACAAACAAGATCTTGCAATATGAAGAGTGGCGCGCTATCACGTTCTATGTGTTGACCAACCTCGATGAAGTGGAGCCATATATCACGTAAGTTGTGAACGAACTTGTTCCATACACCATCATTATTTCTTGCATCTAACTCCTATGATCTCGTGCTATAGGAAATTTCTTCATGAATACTGGCATCAATCGCGCCCTCCTAACCCGCAGGAAGCGGATGCTCTTCTTAGAAACGGTTTGGAAAATGGAAAACCTGAATTCATTTCATGGTTCAAGAAGAAGGTACCGTCCAATTTAGCTCCTATTTAGTTACATCTTTCGAGTTGCATGCCAACCTTTCGTATGTGGTCTTGGCTTGCGGGCCCAAATTGATACGACTATGACTCCCGAGTTGAGACAAGTTGCCGATGGCTTTGGCTTTAGGGTCAAGTCATTCAGTGGTTATGATGTCAATGGATATTGCTTCCACACAACGGGCTACGAGCAGCTTCATCAAAACCGGAGAACAACAAGTTTAGGGGTTTTTACGCAAGGCCAAGATGGGGTCGAGTATTATGGAAGAGTGCAAGAGATATACGAGCTCACTTTTTATGGTTCAACGCCACTTACTCCCGTCATATTCAAATGCCACCGGGTTTGATCCTGCGGTAACGAGACGGACCCATTCTCATCTTGGTCTAGTCGAGATTCGACAGATACCACCACCCTACCCTGAGATGATGTGTATATTGTGGCCCAACAAAGACACAAGTTTATTATCTCCCTTATGCGTGCCAAAGCAATGAGCACTTGAAGGGTTGGGATATTGTGCACAAGGTAACGCCACACGGCAAATTACACGTCCCAAATGATGATGACTATAACTTCAATCCAAACACATACGAGGGAGAGTTCTTTTCGAAAGTTTCGAAGGGCTAGATGGGAGGTTCGAGATAGACTTGACCGAAGCGATAGAAATGGAAGTTGGCCCGAAATTGTTGATGACGAGGGGACGATGGAGATGAGGTTGAAAATATGAGTGACTTATAAATGCTTGAGCGACATCGTTTAGGCAACGACGAGGAGGACGACAATCCTCCATTGGGCGGGTCGAGTACTTTGACATGTTTGATACCGATGATGAGGCTTATGATCCCGATCATGAAGATTATACTTAATACATGTAATGCTATTTATTTATATGTTACCTTACGTTGTTGTTCTTACAAATGCCTGGGTTTTATTTATTTAACCTAATTTTCTAATCATGTCTTATTGGTTCTTGTCAAATGCAGGTGCTTCGTTCAAGATGGTGGGTGGCCGGTCGGTGAACCTGTCCTCATTGTACAACAAGACAAAAGCTGCAGTGGCGGCTGCGGCTCAAGGGACCTCCAGCAGGAGGCGTGGGCGGAGGAGTAGGCGCACGAGGGAGCCGTCAACTCCTCGGGACCATGAGCGCGAGGACGAGCAGGAGCAGGACGAGGCTGAGGATGAGGTGATAGCTCCATAGACGGACGAGGAGCAGGAGGAGGAGGAGGAGGACGAGGAGGAGGATGCGGTGGGTGCTGGTTCTACTTCTTCCGGTACCTCGTCGAGTGTGTACTTACGCGGTCCCGCAAGTCTCCCTGTAGTACCGCACCCGACGAGGCGGTCGGTGATTCGCCATGAGGGCCAAAAGTAAGTAACTTCCATGGTATTACTATTTCATATGACATATTGACAGTTGAATTGTAAACTAATGCTATTGGTTAACCACTTTTCAGGAACTGGTTGGTTGTGGCACCGGGTGAGCACTCGCGCCCACCAAATAACGTCCTGGGTCTTCTCTGTAAGACGCACTACCCTGGCCTGGTGACGTACGCCGGGAATGTGGAGCCTCCCTGGACGTTCGAGCACTTCGCCGTTGCCCTAGATCCGGAACATCAAAACAAGGTGGTGCGTGTCTTGTGGGAGTTCTAGGTAAGTCTTTCATCCAACCCTAGCAATCTTAATGCATCAAATTTATTGCACTTATCTTCAAATAAGAAATTGACCCTTTATGTTTGCGTGTAGATTTTTTACAAATGCGAGGAGGGATACGAGGATAGGGCCCAGGCCTGTGTCACTAGGGCCTGCAAGAAGCTCGTCACCGACATTCACTACGAGACGCGTCTCCAGGCCATCGTCAATTACTATGGCCTCATCCTTGGGGAGAAGGTCACCAAAACACAAGTGAGGACGATGACGCTGACTCGGGACCAGTACCTCGCGGTATATAAATGATATGATCGTTTAGTTTACACATGTCTACTTTGATCTACTGTCACACCCCAAAATTTCTATTTTGGGGATGTGCCTTGAAAACACTAAATAAAATAAATGATTTAACGTTTCTCTAAAAGTTTCCAACCTTTTGTTAAGTTTGTTCTCAATCTAAAGAGTGAAGAAACCATTTTCTAAAACTTTTTTTCAATTTAATATGACTTGTTTGTTGCACTTCATGCCATTGCACAGTGTTCTTTTGTGAAAAATGAGTTTAAATGTTTTCAAACGCGCGCATCGGGTTTCATTCGAAGCAAATCCCTATTAATCTTTGACCAACTTTCCTTGGCCTCAATACCATGATCAAGTCCTTGAGAACCACATAATACCTTAATCATTGATCCTTGTTCTAATAACCTTGATGGATCCCAAACTTTCACCTTGCCAGACACTCAATCTTATGCCCTCTAAAACCGTAACTAGTCATAGCCCTGCTCTCTCTTTTTTCTTTTATCCTTTCTCCCTTATATTTGAGCTCCTAGTCTCTTTTTGATTTAGTCTTCTCCATAGCCCAAAGTCTATGCTAAGTGACCAATCTTTATATCTCTTCTTTCTCACACAATTCAATCTCATCTTGTTCAAGTCAAATCAATCACGTGTCATGTATCCAAGTTAATCTTAATTTTGAATTGCTTTTCTCTCTTCACCTTAGGAAACATCTACATGGGCCCTTTTTCCCTTCACCTTTTCTCCTCTTGATCAAAGCCAAACTTATATATGATCCATCCTTGAAATCTCTATAGCCTTAGTCCCATCTCTTTGAAGCTTTCAATTTTATAAAAACCCTAATCGCAACTCTGATAGCTTGGCGAATCAAGCCCAACTCTTTCCTTCCATCTTGTCTTATCTTGGGAAAAATCCACCAACGTAGATCATTAGTAAACCACACCTCCCCATTTCTCTCTTTTGCTAATGGGTCAACCCAACTCTTTCCATCCTCTGACACCGTTCCGGTCCAAATCTCTCATTAGCTCTAGCCTCGGATCAAAGCCCAACCATCCTTCTCTCTTTTGTGGACCAACATGGAGCCCAACCAGCCCTCTAACTCTTCCTCTCCCCTCTCCCACGTGACCCCCTTTGGAGCCTCTCAATATGCCACAAAAATATCAACCAAGACATGAAAATATCAAGCCAAGACCCTTTGCCTTCCCACCCCTTCACCTCCCTCACCATCCCTTCATATATACCACCCCCCCACAGCCCCCTCACGCCTCCCCTTCATTTCCCACGTCAAGGACAGAGGAGGGACGCCCCTGCTCCTCCTCATCCTCCCCCATGGCTGCCCGATCAACCGCAACGCGAAGGATGCCCCGATGCACTAGATCATCGCCACCGCCACCGTTGATGCCTCTCCTCGCTCCACCACACCAATCCCCATGGTGAGAACCCTCCATCATCATCCCCATGTTCTTCTTGTATCCATCTCTGCATATCAAGTACCATAGATGACGTATGGTTGATCCCCGATGAAGTTTACCCGGTGTATGTGTTGCTGTCCTTGCGGGCAGATTTGCTGTCGTTGGCGGAAGTTGCGTTCCTCGCTGTTTTGTTCATCCAAACATCAATCTCTTTGGTGACTATGTAGATTATATCCTTGAACACACCTCTGTAAAATGGTTCCGCCATAGGAGTTGAGAAACTAGAGATATCGCCATCTCCGTACCCGCTGCTCCTGCTGTCTTGGCAGATTGCAACTCTGAGTCGTGTTGGCGTTCCTTGCTAATCCACAGCCCAAATACACTATCCCTTGAACCCACATGCTCATGACATCTCTGCACATGATCCCACAAATTGGTTTGGCTATGCAATCTCCGATGGCCGAGATATCGGGCCGAAGCGTCCACTACCCTTGCTGTCCAAACAGCACCCACCTTGTTTTTGGCAATGGCGTTCCCGTTGATCCATTGAACCCCAATATGTATCCTTTGGCTAGACTATCATTTACATACTTGCACACACCTCTGCAAGGTTCCATGATCATATCATCAAAGACGAAAGAGATATTATCCAGTTTTGTGCTCGCTGTCTCTGCTGCCCGCAGCGCATTGATGCCGGTTGGCATGCGCGTTCTCGATGATTCGCTACTCCAGTGATCAAGCCCTTCAACCATAGAGTTTATCATATACTTACACACATATCTTAAAGTTGTCTTGTCTATATAAACCATATCACCAAATATATAAATATCATCATGTCGCTGCTCTTGCAATGCCAACAACCACGCCATACAATCTTGCAATCTCGTTCCCCAACTATCCACCGGCCGAAACACCATGTCCAGTTGCCACAACATAGTACATACAGTACTTAGCAACCCCATGAAAGATATCACCCTTTGGTCCTTTCGATAACCATGCAACCACTCATCATAACTACCGCTGCCCACCGATGTGCAAGTCCGAGATGCCTCGATGATCCGCCGTTCCCCCCCACTCGAGTCCTCTTACATGAATGTCTGTCTCCTAGTTGCACATGATCACCTAACAAGTTCCAATCCAAGCTAATTAGTGCAATGTGTCTCTGACTTATCATGTTCACGACCATCGCTACCCGCCGCTATCCACCGTCCGAGTATGCTCAACCGGTGCACCATTCTCCATAATCTTTTCCCTTTATCTTGAATCCACCCTTGTGCATTGGTTGATAATGACATGTTCCCAAGTAACCTATACAAATAACCAACCCTTATTGTTCTGATGTGTATGCTCCTTCTAGTACAAAACCCACCTTGCTCACCTAAATCCAACCATTTCCATCTATACCTTTCAACTCTCGCATCCTTTAATCCCGGCTTTCCTTTTTTGGTTGTTTTTGCGCTCAAGCGATCATAGTTATAAGTCCTACGTGTTTCAAACTGTTATGTGTTTGTTTTTTATAATGCTTGGTGTATTGTTTCTAGGTTTGTTTAAGATGCTTGTGCCGGTGGATGCTATCGTTAGAGGTGGAGCTGTGCAAGGATGATCCGGAAGGAAAGGATGGAAAGTTTGTCCTGCTTTTGGAAGGCAAGTGTAACATGAGTTCTTTGCTACCTAATAACCATTTAATCACTTTCATATGCATGTGTCTAATATGATAAACCCCTAAGGACTTTACCTAGTACTTTTGTACCATGTTCCTTGTTACCCCGGGTTGATGCATATGGATAGCTTTGCTTAGCTTGCAATCACCAAACCTTATAATGTTAATTCGATTAATGATGACTTATGGAATCAATGGTTAAAGTGTTGCTTTTTGAGCAACATGGACAGAAGGGGCTAGAGCATTGGGCCTCGTTGGGTGCTCTAGTCGGCCCTCCATAAGGACTCAATCTTAAAGCGCCACCCAGACATCCGCACAACCATGAGGACTATATGGCTCGGTCTTGGCTAAGTAACTAGATTTCTCTAGCTTGTTAGTGGTTACCGAAAGGCGCAAGAGGGGGGGCCTAGGTTGCAGAATGGCTTCTTGCCCGTCAAGATGTGTTGCCGGGCTGCGGTCATTTGTGCACCGCCTTGAAGGGGGCTCCATTCACCTAGGCTGCTGAAACCTCGCGGCTACTAACTTGTTAGGGTGTCTTTGGAAAGGCCTCGTAGTGAACCCCGCCGACTTACCTTGAAGTGAGTCAAGAGGCTGATCACCTCGGGCATATGGGTAACACGACTCATGGTGAAAGTGTACAACCTCTCGCAGAGTGTAAAACTGATATATCAGCCGAGCTCACGGTCACGAGCGGCCTGGATCCTTTTCGAGATAGATGGTTCGGTGGAGGTTATGGATGATGATGATGATTAATCCTTGATGATGATAATTATATATATTCACTTGGGGTGCTAAGCATAACCTAGGAAGTCGGTATAATAATAAAACATGACCAATTAAAAGTGCTAACCGCAGCTTCAGCCGTTTCTAGCCTTTTGAGCCTTGCATCCCCTCATGTTATGCTTGTCGAGCATGGTGCTTGCCGACGCTTGCTTTACAATCAATAAAATCCCGGATGGGTACCAGATGGCGTTTCAAGTGAGGTGTTTCCCCGAGCTGTTTCAAGACTGCTAGGCGAGTTTTCCCCAGTCAACCGTCCCCGTGGAGTATGGAGACCCAAAGATAGAAGATTAAGGATAGTTCCGCTATGCTCTGTAATAGATGTAAGCTTTGTTGTAAATATGTTTCGATATATAATAAAGCATTGTCTTTGATAATCTCCATTTTTATTGCTATATGTGTTGTGTGGACATCCCGGGCACACATATAGTTAGCGCCGGTATTCTTTGGAAAACCGGGTGTGACATCTACTTATATGTGAAATTGTGACGTGCAGGCTTGCCCCTGGTGGTGCTCCAACCATCGCGACTGCTGGGAGCAGATCGTGAACAGGTGGTGCGGTCCGGAGTGGGAGGAGACCCACAACGCTAAATGGGAGTGCCGCTCGATGATGTCCGGCGTATTGCACCATCAAGGCGGCCGCAACCTCGCCGGATACGCAAGCACCTGGGTAAGCTAAGTCGATATTCTTCCCTCACTAACTCGTGATTCTAACTCGTGGTCGTTCCTTCACTAACTCCGTTTCTTGCGTCTCAGGCCCATGGTGGCGCGCCTTGCCCCATCTTCAAGGCATTTGCTTTGGCGCACAAGGGCAAGGCGTCGTCCGACGCCTCTCGTAAACCCGGAGGACCCGCCCGAGGCGCACACCAACGCCAGCGTGCACGGCCGCCTCAGCGAGTACACGTCCCGCGGCGAGGACGGTACATGGCAAGGACTACGATCCGAGCACCCAGGACCTTGACCCAGAGATCGTCATGAGGGTGGGCGGAGGAAAGAAGCATGGGCGGTATTGGATGGGCGACGGTGTCATCGACTCGGCCTCGACTCCCACTCTCTCCCAAAGCTGTGAGCATTGAGCACCTGACGCAAAAGTGCCCATACGCCGCGGCCGCCGGCTTCACAGCTCGCTTATCGTAACAGAACCATCCAAATTATAAGAGCACAAGTATAAAAATAATCACCGGTGACTAAATTTTCACACTTGAGCCCATATAATCCCTAGAGTCCACTGAAATCACGAAGGACTTCAAACCAACCAACATATAAGCCAAGATCGTACTAATTCAACAAAACAAGTCACTTGTTACATCCTTTTCACAAGTAGTTCAATATGCATCAGAGTGCAAAATAATTATTACAACATAAGTTCAAAAGTAGCGAAAACAAGGTAATTGAAACCAATTTCAAATATATGCCAGTACCAAGGTCAATTCCAACAAAAGCATTTAGAGATAAGAAAGATAAGAAGGATCATGCCCATGATCGTGCTCCTTCGCTAAGGTAGGAGCCATCCAATTCTTGCAGTAATCATGATACATCACAACCTGCAACAAGTGGGAATAAACCCTGAGTACGAGAATGTACTCAGCTAGACTTACCCGTCATAAACCAGAAATAAAGTGACACCAAGGAGTATGCAAGGCTTTATATAGGTGGGGCTAGCTTGACAACCTTTTGCATAAAAGCATACTATATGAGAGCATTATTTTATTATACTAGCAACAGATTATTATTAAACAACCTTTCATCTAAACTAGCACCTGTGCTATGCAATCACTTGATTATATACAAACATTAATAACCATATCAGGTTTATTCAGCTATCAACATTACCATCATCATGATCATCATCAATATTAGAACCATCATTATTTAGTGAGTTCTACACTGCCAGGCAAGGTCAAGTTCTCACTATCCGGGAGAGACGGCGATTCGAATCGATTTCAACTGAGCTCAGGGGGTATTCCCAACACACACCCAGACAGACCTAGCTAGGGTCGTCTTAGGTTACTCTTTGTACAACTCAGGTCCGGGCCCGATTTATACGTCAGCAAGACCGGAAAGTCGGATAGCCAGGATGTTCAAGTCATGCAAACCCAAGGACGACGCCAGGACAGTTAGACATGCTTGCCCTTGGTCTAGTATGCCGCTATCCCGCGAATTGCCCAACCGCCTCCCGGGTTATCCCGCCTTGAGTTGAGCTACCGAAGCCATGGCCACTTGGCACACAGGGCTGGGCCAACTATGTGTTAGGCTGCGTTCAACATGACCAAGAGTGAAACAACGACTCCAGTCCTTAATCGACTCGGACGGGGTCCACTGCCCCTGCCCGGACTTCTTTTTGATTAGCACACGGTTTATTTCCATGATAACACATAAAGCCGATGGTAACCAAAGAGTAACCACCTATAACTCGCGGATGACAGGATATCACCCGACTTCTACCGGTCTAAGCAAGACTAAGCATTTTCATCGCTCCTAACCTAAGACATGGGATTCAGGATATAACATATATACTGGACAAGGATAGGATAAATGCAGCAACATCTTCAACCAACTCCTAACTTAATGCAATAAACAGCATAAAGTACTCAAGTGCATTTTATAAAAAGTGGGAGGCTTAATATGCTCCGGGGCTTGCCTGAAATATGACTCAAGTCAGTGTTGTTAGATGGTACTCGCTTGGCGAGCATCTCCGTTCCAACTTCAGGATAAGTCCACCAAACACTGTCTTCGGGTTTGGCTCCAACATCTCATCCTTTACGTAGTTCATCTAGCGTACCTAGATGACATGTACAATGCATATGTATGAACATTTGGAAGAGCAATAGACGATACATCATAAACAATAAGCAATACAAGTGCAAAGTTACACTAGATGACACACACATTAGGGAGCAAGTTGTTCACAATCATGCTAAACATAAAGATAACAAACATACCTAATATGACAATAATATCACAATCTCTTAGGTATATTACTTAACCAACAATAAAGGCATGAGTCGCACATAGCAACACACAAAGCAAACAACTAGAACTAGAATTTATCAAATTCTGGACATACCTGTAGCAGCTGAGTAAATAAATCATATCTAGAGTTATACAACTCCAAATTACTTACAATAAGACAATCTGGAAAGCTTATGAAATTTCCTACAAATCATCTTTAAATATCAAAGCATGATTCAATCTTTAACATAGCCAAACAATCCAATTTATCCAATCTGGTCAGGCAAATTCCAGAGAGCAGCAATTTCTGAAACTGAACATTGCACAGCCGTAACTCACAAACCATTTAGCCTATTGCCATGAACATTTGACACAAGCTAGATGAATGGGTTATCTACAACTTTGTTATAGATAAGTTTCACAATAAATATCATTATCAAGGTGTAACCATCAAAGTCCTATCAACTGTCCAGAAAGCCTCTAAATTGAATAATAGAGCAAATAATATTTCACTCATGTTTCAAACATCAAATTGAGTACAAGCAATGTTACCAACAGTTAACATATATTAAATAAACATCAGAAAACATAATGACCACTCCTAAATAAATTATTTTCATACACTTTTCCATTTATTTATATAACTAGATGGAATAAGGAGCATATACGAACATATATCAAAAATGCACAGTAAATTCTAATAAAATTACAGTAGCTCACATATACCCCCAATAGACTACTGCTCAAATTTCATAGCATTTGGATAAGTATTGTATCTACTATAAAAAGACAAATTGCTATAGCAATAAACCATGTGAGAGCAAGATAAATATAAAACTCCACACTTTCAGTAAATACATGGCCATGTTAAGCATCTATAAGTTACAACATCATAATAGAAAGGCAGTGGAACCATATTTTCTATTTTTACATTTTTATTTGAATTATTAATCAATTAAATCTGATTCCTCAACATCAAGCAAGATAAATTAATAACTCAATCAAACTGCATCCAATGAACCTCAAATTTTTATCACAGTACAAACATAGCATCAATAGCCTACCAATCAAATTTCACATCAATTTAAGCGCTACAACTTGAGATATGAATTTATCGAGAGCAAGCCCTAGATAGCCGAGATCTATTTTTATCTCAAAATATTTCTACTAAAACATGCAATAATATTATATCACTGCATAGATCTACTCTCAAAGATTCCAAAAAAGTCCTTATTTGCTATTTTACGATTTTTCTACAATTTACTACGATTTATCAAAGTTTCAGCTATTTTCTTGAAAAAGAAAAACAGGAAACCATATAAGACGAGCACTTTGCAATAGCACCCCTGGACTTTCACCAAAACAATCCACAGGACGCAGTACTGTATGGCACTGTAGCAATGAGTCACAGTCTTTGCATAAAAATCCGTAAAAGAGTTTCTATTTGCGATTGACTCCCTTCTTCTTCTTCCTTCGTAACAGAACAGAGCAGGGGCGGAGGAAGCCGGGGCTAGTTCGACGGCGGCCGGCCGGCCTCAGCGCGGCGGACGACGGAGGCGGCGAGGGGCCGCGGTGGCCTCTCGGCCCGCACGTCTCGTGGAGCCGCTCGGCCAGGCCCGAGGCATGCGCTGCCCGACCAGCCCCACGGGCAATGCTGCAGCAGCAGCAATGGCGGCCGCCACCCGACGGCGATGTTCCGGCGGCGACAGTGACCAAGGCAAGGGCGTGGGAGGGCGGCGCGACGTCAGAGGTTGATGGCGCAGCAGCTTGGACGGAGGGGAGGCCGGAGGAGGAAGCTCGCGGCGGCAGAGCTCGGTCCGCCATGGCGGCGGTCACCGCGAGTGGCGCATGCGAGCACGACGGTTAGGGTTTCGTGCGCCGTGCAGGAGGAGAAGAAGGGTGCTGCAGCGCTAGCGGTGGTGCAGGTGGTGGCTCGAACAGCGAGGAAGCAGCGGCCAGGAGCTTCCGTCGTGGTGGCCATGGCGGCAACCGGCCATGGCGGCGCGGCGCCGCCGTTTCAGGCGCAGCGAGGGCAAGGAGGAGGAGCGCGAGTGGGAGAGCGAGGAGAGGGTGTGGGGAGCTCGAACGGCGCCTGGTGCTCCTCATCGACCACAGGGGAAAGCAGGGGACGCGCCCGGCGGAATGGTGGGGCGCTGCCTGCTGCATGGAGGACGCGTGGGCACACGCGTCGCCCATTGAGACGTTCCCGAGCACGTGGCGGGTGTCGGTTTGGGTCCATTTTTGGGCTAGATACAGGCCGATTTTGGAGTTGGGCCTAAAATGAAGTTTGATCATCTCAGCTTGCTATACATTTTTCGTTTAGGCACTCCACCCATTTGAGCAACAGATCAATGGGTAAACAAATGCCAACATGGCGGTGTCAACACAAGAGGCGAGCCACGGAAAGCTCACTTTTGGAGGTCAAAACTCGATCAAACTAAATCCAACTTTTGACATGCTCTTCTCCAATGAATTTCCTTCAACTTCTATTTTTGGAGAAACTTAAGTTGCTTAGCAAAAACTTCGAGAACACGAGACGTCAACGCGGTCGACACGCTTTTCGCACTTAGAAAATCATTCAAATCCTGAATTCAAGTAGCTCAAAACTGATTTGTGGGCACTTTTTGAGCATGTTGCGTACATTTTCATAACTAGGACCTTAAACAAAGTTTGTTCCTTATAAAATTCTCTATAACTTTGATTAAGGGTGCACTGACATATAAACTCCCTAAACTGTACTTTTCAAAAGGTTAAGCAAAAATGCTCTCGGGCCAACATATGGTAAATCATTTCTTAGGAGCATTTTCTAGGCACTTGCTCAATATGAACTTTTCATGACTTTTGTTCATGAGTGCACGTATAGGTGTTTGAACAAGGTTGCATGACTTGATTGACTTCGTAAGCCTTCCTTCACTTAATAGAGCCACTTCAAGCAGCATATGACTTATCATTCCATGTGGCTCTTTGATTCCAAACATCACGAAACTTCTCCAGGGATCACTATAGATAGATAGTGATGTGAGACACATGAAAGAAATTCATTATCACTAACCAACATATATAGTTTAAGTCCAATCTCGCTGCTAAGCTATTGACTAACACCTGGGGTGTTACACTTACGCCACATCGAGGTAATTCCTTTTGTTGTAAGCTTCAGTACATGACGTTTCAATTATTCTAACTCCACCTTTGCATTACTGCAGGCCAGGATGAAAGCAGAAAGGAGGGAGGCGTTGGAGCGGCACCAGCGTCTGAGCCCAGCTCAAGGCCGAGAGGGCCGTGGCGTGAGCGCATCGAGGCGAGGATGGCCCAGCTCATCGCCTCGTCGGCCCGATAGGGGCACGTTCGGGGATGGAGCTCCCACAACGATTCCATCGGCTCCGATGGTAGTGCCGCCTCGGCCTCGGCCTCGGCCTCGGCCTCGGCCTCCTCTCTTTGGGACTCCTGTAATATAAATGTGTATTGGTTTCATTCGAACTTTGGTCATCACACGTACTAACCCGGTCTCTTTTGTGCAGCCTCAGTTGGTGGGTTCGAACAACCCGGCTTGGCCTACGACGCAGTCGCCATAGCCTTCACCAGGGACGGGGTGGCCAGGTTGGCAGGGTGGACAATGAGTTGGCTCTCGTCGGATTTGTGAGTTGGCCCTTGACCGTCTGCTTCTCTATTCAATAATGCACTTGGTCCTTATGAGGTTTCGAGACATTTGTGATCGGATTGTGATCGAATTTGTGATGTACTGTGATGTGATGTGATCGGATTTGATATATGTGATGTGGTTGTGATATATGTGTTGTGGATGTGCTGTGGATGTGATTTATGTGATGCTTATGTGATATATGTACTGTATATGTGATATATATACTGTATGTGCTCTGATTTAATGCAAAAACAAACTGAAAAAAATATGGTCAATTTGCCGAGTGCAATGACCAAAGCACTTTCGGTAAAGTGACCATATTTGCCGAGTGCTCGGACAAAGCTCTCGGCAAAGATTTTTTTAAAAAAATCAGAATTAACTCTTTGCCGAGTGCCTCTCCGGGGAGGCACTCGGCAAAGGATTTTCAAAAAAAATTTAATTCTTTGCCGAGTGCCCCCGGAAGAGGCACTCGGCAAAGGATTTTCAAAAAAAAAATTAGTTCTTTGCCGAGTGCCACGTGGGGAGGCTCTCGGCAAAGGATTTTCGAAAAAAATTTTAATTCTTTGCCGAGTGCCACGTGGGGAGGCACTCGGCAAAGCCGCCGTCTGTTTTTTTGTGCCGCCGTCAAGGCAACTTTTCTTTGCCGAGAGCCGCCGGTGGCACTCGGCAAAGCCTTTGCCGAGTGCCCGAGAACGGCTCTCGGCAAAGAGCCCGTTGTCGACGGAGGCTTTGCCGAGAGCTCTTTGCCGAGAGCTACACTCGGCAAAGCCTTTACCGAGTGTTTTTTGCCCTTTGCCGAGTGCCTCGGGCACTCGGTAAAGAACTGAAATCCCATAGTGGATCTGCGCGCGTGGGAATGCAGTACGGGGAAGGCGCTTCAGTCGATCATGCCGCCATCTGCCCACTCGAGTTAGCAGGTTCGTAGCAGAAATGCTCGGTTACGAGATAACGGGAGATGAGATCGTGAGGAATATGGGCTGTGGACGTACTGTGGTGCGCGGAGGGCTAGGTTTTCTTTGGGCAAGACAGGATTGGCCTAATCCAGATCCGAAACAAAATTACTTGTAATTATAATCACCCTGGTGCTTTAAGATTTGTACAATTTTATAAAAGAGAGGATCACCATGTGGATCATAAATCCGAATCATATACGGGATTGAAAGGAGAAAATTATGAAGTAAAATGGCAGGAAGAAAGAAGTGTAGTTGGGAAATAAAAAAGAGTTACAAGAAATTCTTTACGCTTTAATATTAGGCTACCAAAGTGCTCATATATTGTAACCGAAAAAAAGCTATAGTCTAGCCAAAATCTTAACAAATATATGTTATTTTCTCTAAAAAGTTATATAATATATATAGTTTTTTTTGTTTATACATCATTATATTTCCATTGCACTCTTACGTGCTAGCGGCAAAAGGGTATATAAAATTTTTGATTCAATATGTTTTTAATTAAATAATCATTGCATGTCTGACATAGTGCAAGGACTCGCTTGCAAACACTAAGGAATAGAGGCACACGTTTTCACTTCCGATTCCAATGATAACATCAATTAAAAATCAAGTAATGTATTAATACCTCGTGCGATACAATGGGAGAAAGAAAATATTAAAATAACTATTTAATGGTAGGGCAGTGTCATGTAAAATCATTTGTATAGTAGTGCTTTTAGTTCAGATTGTTGCACAGCTATTGTGTCTGTAGCATCTTAATTTATATATGTGCTAATTTTGATGCTGCGATGTAACAATCACTCATTAACAGAAACAAAGACGGCAATGCATGTGTGTATCTATTTTTTCTACTTTTTATATAAAATTTAAAAACTATACATCATTTTTCCCATGATCATGACACCTATAAAATTAAGTAAATGTCAGCAATAATATAACAATATCATACTGATTTTGCATTGAATTAAAATACAGCCTTGATAGACATTTTTTTTTTCTTGTAAGGCACAAACAAATTTATTCGTAATATCATAACTTCAGTTTTTATACTATTCATGTGTCGTAGAGTTAGGTATCAAGTTTTTTGAAAAAATATGTAATATTAATATATCTTAGTAAAGTCAAAAAGGGGTTAGTCGCATATGTGGGCAGCTAGAAGAAATATTAATATTCAATTAGATAGGAAAACAAACTGATTAATATTTTATTTTATGCTTTGTTTGATTAGGCGATTAGCTGATTTAGATTATAACAAATATAATTTATTTCTAACCAAAAGTAAGAGCCAAAGTTTTAAATATACATAATAATTTATTATTTATTATTTACCTCTTCTATAGGAAAAGACGGAGAGGCGTGTCCAGCACTCCAGCTCCAGCGGGCAGCGCAGCGGAGGGCGTGGAGAGGCCCGCGACGTGCTCGAGATGTTGGTGCCACAGGCGCGCGCGGGCAGCAGGACACTGACAGCAGCCTCCTAAGGTTGTGCTCGTTGGCTCTGTTTGTTGGTTCGATCCGCGTGTGGCTGAGCATTATGGTGCCGAAGGAGCCAAAGCCGGAACTGTGAGGACCGCATTACACAAGGTGAGGCTCATTGTCTTGGCCCTCGCCGAGGCCCACATCACGATAGATATGAGCTTCTCCCTTTCAGGCACAGGCACTGGCTCTCAGGCAGAGGCACCTTTGCCGTTGTCTTCATCTTCTCCAATCCATGTCCGTTTTGGTTGGTGTCGGCGCCGAGAAGGGTTCGGCGTGACGGGACGGTGGGTTAGAGGGTGAAGTATATGGTTGTCATCGTAGTTGAGTTCGAGGACCTTGTGCTGGGTTTGTCAAAGTTGAACAGCATGGATGGCGGTGTCAATACCGTCGTCATTGCCGCCACCGTCAATGGTGGCAAAAGGAAGGCAATGGTGAGATCTGTTTCATATTTTGATAACGTCACAAAATGGATAATTTTGGTTGTCAACGTATGCCCCTTTCCTAAATAAGGTTTAGGTAGACCTAGAAACACAAAAGACCAAATAGCAACAATCTCATCGGTTAATAAGGCTTGGGATCTAAGGACAATATATGCATCAGCCATTTTTTCAAGGGGCAAGACAAGAGCATGCATACCCAAAATAAAATATTCCAGCTCTTGATCATCGATGAGCAAAATAACTTGGCAACCCTCCATAATGTAAAGATCCACACCAAGGATCAAAATAAGTAGATGAGAGATTACCATACAATTCTAGTGCTTCACCGATGATCTTGCGATAAATGCTGCGCTCTTTCCATACACGGCGGATGGGTTGCAAGGTCATCGTCCTCCAACTGTGAATACACTTCTTCCAGCTCAGCAAACTGCACATATATTGACAAGGCTGTACATGGATCGTAACCAGCAGCCGCTTGTAGTAGGAGGCCAAGATGATCCGCTTCATACTCTTGCCTGAGGCGCATCAAATCAAAGACTAGACAGGAAGCACAATTAATTAATTTCCATCATAATCACATGCGAAACTCATCAATGATTAAAACCAGTAGGAATCCGCAGCTACATAATTGGAACTTTTATTGATTAGTTACCTGAATAACCACAGCCGCATAAAGATAGACTCGCACTTGTCCTGCGCTAATCTGTCCCGCGGCAGGCCAAGGAGGACTGCTGTCATGTTGATAAGCACGCTCACCCAATAGCTATTCCTAAAGTATTTTCAGCCGTGCCTCGCGATCACATGCCCAATCTGTGATAGGAACTTGGTCAGGATTATGTATAAATTTGATTTTGGACAAATTGAAGCTAAAGTGGCCGTATATCATATAGTAAAAAGCAACCAACCTCATGCCCCAGCACGATGCCGATGTGAGCATCCTTCTCCATGTATCTGATGAACCCGACGGTTACCACAATGCCGTCGTCGACAAAACTAAACGCGCTAATGTAGTTGGCATCAGTCACAACGACTTTCCAGTCGACGCAATAGGAGGGGCGGGCCTCCGCCGTCCAACGTAGGTTTTGTCATTGTGCGCCGCGGCAATGTGGTCGGTAGCCAAGTGGCACACCCGCACAACACACCCGCACGTTGTGAGGGTGCTTCAGAGCAAGCGTGGGCTCCTGTCCATAGAGATCGTCATCATCGTTATCGCGGCAATGATTGTGGGCCGAGTGACCGAGTGCGGCAGCGATGGACTTAGCTGTGGCCGTAGCAGCGCGTGTAAGTGCTTTGCTGATGCTGCGCCGCCAGTGAGTAGTATATTGTAGAGAAGGCACTGCCGGTGCCGACTTGGGAACAAGAAGATGCCTGAAAACCATGTTTTTGAACGTGTCCATATTTTTTGGCAGATTGTTTGATGCTCTTGGCGTCTCAAGCGGAAGTGCAGAACAAAGGTCTTCATACATCTACCGTGCATTGTTTATATGCTATACTAGGAAACATATGTTCGTGCGTTGTCATGGAACCTAATACGTATTGAATTCAGACTTCATATCAACATTGGACATATATGTATTCCCCTGTAATATGGGTTTGAACTGGACTTTGTATTACCGTTGGACATAAGTTATTCTAAATTATATAGCACAAACATGGGTCACAAATCTGAATCATTTACGGAACACAAAGGAGAAAATTAGGAAGTAAAAACATGGAAAGAAAGAAGTGTTGTTGGGAAACTAAAAAATAGTTACAAGAAATTCTTTACTCTTTAATATTAGGCTACCGAAGTGCTCATATACTGTAACCGGAAAGAAAACTATAGTCCTAGCCAAAATCTTAACAAACATATGTTATTTTCTCTACAAAGCTATATAATATATATAGTTTTTTGTTTATACATCATTATATTTTCATACGAGGCACTTTGCTGGTGGGAAGTAGAGCTACTATTTGTCTTCCTTCCGTTCTACAAATGTGTTGCAAAATTCTTCATTACCCTAAGTTCCTAAATGCATTTCTAGAGTTTTGGAATAGAGTTCCTCACGTGGATCGTGTGACCAAGAATCTTGCTAGAGCTTCTATTTTTTGGATCTAACAGCTTGTCTGTACAATTCTAGCGCTTCACCCATGATCTTGGCTTAAGATAATCGCTGTGCTCTTTGCATACACGGAGGATGGGTTGCAAGGTCATCGTCCTCTGACTGTGAATACACTTCTTCCAACTCAGCAAATTGCACATACATTGAGGGGATTGTGCATGGATCGTAACCAGTAGCTGCTTGTAGCTGGAAGCCAAGATGATCCGCCTCATACTCTTGCCTGTGGCGCATCAAATCAAAGACTAGACAAGAAGCACAATTAATTAATTTCCATCATCATCACATGCGAAACTCATCAATGATTAAAACCAAAAGGAATCTACAGCTACATTATTGGAACTTTTGTTGATTAGTTACCTGAATAACTATGGCCGCATGAAGATGAACTTGTCGTACGCTAATCTATCCCGCGGCAGGTCAAGGAGGTTTGCTTTCATGTTGACAAGCACGCTCACCTAATAGCTATTTCTAAAGTATTTCCAGTCGTGCCTCGTGATCACATGCCAATCTGTGACAGGAATTTGGTCAGGATTATGTATAAATTTGATTTTGGACAAATTGAAGCCAAAATGGTCGTATATCATACAGTAAAAAGCAACCAACCTCGTGCCCCAGCATGGTGGCGATGTGAGCATCCTTCTCCTTGTATCTGATGAACCCGATGGTTACCACAATGCCGTCGTCGACAAAACTAAACGCATTGATGTAGTCGGCATCAATCACAGCGACTCTCCAGTCGACGCAATAGAAGGGGGCGCTGAATCCTATCCAACAGCCTCTGCCGTCCAACGTAGGTTTTGTCATTGTGTGCCGTGGCAATGAGGTCGGCAGCCAAGCAGCGTACCCACACATTGTGAGGGTGGTTCAGAGGAAGCGTGACCTCTTGTCCATAGGATCGCCGCCGCCGCCGCCGTGGGTGTGATTGTGGGCCGAGTGACCGAAAGTGCGACGGCGATGGACTTCTCCCCGTGCCCGCAGCAGCGTGTTAATGTGTAAGTGCTTTCTGCCGATGCTTTGCGCCGCCCGGCCAGTAGTAGATTGTAGAGAAGGCACTGCCGGTGCCGACTTGGGAACAAGAAGATGCCTTGAAACCATGTTTTTAAACGTGTCCATATTTTTTGGCAGATTCTTTGATGCTCTGGGTGTCTTAAGGGGAAGTGCGGAACAGAGGTCTCCAAACATCTACCGTGCATTGTTTATATGTAATACTAGGAAACATATGTCCGTGCATTGCCATGGAACCTAAAACGTATTGAATTCAGACTTCATATCAACGTTGGACGCAGATGTATTCCCGTGTAGTACGGGTTTGAACCGGACTTTGTATTATTATTGGACACAGGTTATTCTAAATTGTGTAACACAAACGTGGGTCATAAGTCCAAATCATATATGGGACACAAAGGAGAAAATTAGGAAGTAAAAAGGTGGAAAGAAAGAAGTGTAGTCGGGAAACTAAAAAATAGTTGCAAGAAATTCTTTACTCTTTAATATTAGGCTACCGAAGTGCTCATATATTGTAACTGAAAGAAAACTATAGTCCTAGCCAAAATGTTAACAAACAAATGTTTTTTTCTCTAGAAAGCTATATAATATATATAGTTTTTTGTTTATACATCATTATATTTCCATACGAGACACTTTGCTGGTGGGAAGTAGAGCTATTATTTCTCTTCCTTTTGTTCTACAAATGTGTTGCAAGATTCTTCATTATCCTAAGTTCCTAAACGGATCTCTAGAGTTTTGGAACAGAGTTCCTAACATAGATCGATGTGATCAAGAATCTTGCTAGAGCTTCTTTTTTGGGATCTAACAGCTTGTCTGTACAATTCTAGCGCTTCACCCATGATCTTGGCTTGCAATAAACGTTGTGCTCTTTCTGTACATGGAGGATGGGTTGCAAGGAAATCATCCTCCGACTGTGAATGCACTTCTTCCAGCTCAGCAAACTACACATACATTGATGGGGCAGTGCGTGGATCGTAACTAGCAGCTGCTTGTAGCAGGAGGCCAAGATGATCTGCCTCATACTCTTGCCTGCGGCGCATCAAATCAAAAACTAGAAAAGAAGCACATTTAATTAATTACCATCATCATCAAATGTGAAACTCATTAATGATCAAAACCAGTAGGAATCTGCAGCTACATTATTGCAACTTTTGTTGATTAGTTACCTGAATAACCATGGCAGCATGAAGATGGACTTGCACTTGTCCTGCGCTAATCTATGTCCCACAGCAGGTCAAGGAGGTCTACTATCATGTTGACAAGCATGCTCACCCAATAGCTATTCGTAAAGTATTTCTGGCCGTGACTCGCGATCACATGCCTAATCTGTGATAGGAACTTGGTCACGATTATGTATGAATTTGATTTTGGACAAATTGAAGCCAAAGTGTGGCTGTAAATCATGTAGTAAAAAGCAACCAACCTCGTGCCCCAAAGACGGTGGCGATGTGAGCATCCTTCTCCATGTATCTTATGAACCTGGCGGTTACCACAATGCCGCCATCGACAAAACTAAATGCGTTGATGTATTCGGCATCAATCACAGTGACTCTCCAGTCGAAGCAATAGAAGGGGCGTTGAATCCTATCCAAGGGCCTCCATCGTTCAACATAGGTTTTGTCATCGTGCGTCATAGCAATGAGGTCGGCAGCCAAGCGGTGCACCCGCATGTTGTGAGGGTGGTTCAGAGGAAGTGTGAGCTCCTATCCATAGGATCGTCATCGTCGCCATCACAGTTGTGACTGTGGGCTAAGTGACCGAGTGCATCGGCAATGGACTTCTCTGTGGCCGCAGCAGTGCGTGTAAGTACTTTGCTGATGCTGCGCCGCCAGCTAGTAGTAGATTGTAGAGAAGGCACTGGTGGTGCCGACTTGGGAACAAGAAGATGCTTGGAAACCATGTTTTTGAACGTGTCCATATTTTTTGGCAGATTGTTTGATGCTCTTTGCGTCTCAAGTGGAAATGTAGAACGTAGGTCTCCATACATCTATCGTGCATTGTTTATATGCAATACTAGGAAACATATATCTGTGTGTTGCCATGGAACCTAATACGTATTGAATTCAGACTTCATATCAACGTTAGATGCAGAACTATTCCCGTGTAGTATGGGTTTGAACCAGACTTTGTATTATCGTTGGACATAAGTTTTTCTAAATTGTATAACACAATCGTGCGTCATAAATCCGAATCATATATGGGTCACAAAGGAGAAAATTAGGAAGTAAAAAGGTGGAAAGAAAGAAGTGTAGTTGGCAAACTAAAAAATAGTTGCAATAAATTCTCTACTCTTTAATATTAGGATACCGAAGTGCTCATATATTGCAACTGGAAGAAAACTATAGTCCTAGCCAAAATCTTAACAAACAGATTTTATTTTTTCAAGAAAGCTATATAATATATAGTTTTTTGTTTATACATCATTATATTTCCATACGAGGCACTTTGCTGGTGGAAAGTAGAACTATATTTGTCTTCCTTTCATTCTACAAATGTGTTGCAAGTTTCTTCGTTATCCTAAGTTCCTAAACGGATTTCCAGAGTTTTGGAACAGAGTTCCTGATGTAGATCGATGTGACCAAGAATCTTGCTAGAGCTTCTGTTTTCCGGATCTAACAGCTTGTCTGTACAATTCTAGCAGTTCACCCATGATCTTGGCTTGCGATAAACGTTGTGCTCTTTCCATACACGGAGGATGGGTTGCAAGGTCATCGTCCTTAACTGTGAACACTTCTTCCAACTCAACAAATTGCACATACAGTGACAGGGTTGTGTGTGGATCATGACCAGCAGCCGCTTGTAGCTGGAGGCCAAGATGATCCGCCTCTTACTCTTGCCTGCGGTGCATCAAATCGATGACTAGACAAGAAGCACAATTAATTAATTTCCATCATCATGACATACAAAACTCATCAATGATTAAAACCAGTTGGAATCTACAGCTACATTATTGGAACTTTTGTTGATTAGTTACCTGAATGACCATGGCCGCATGAAGATGGACTCGCACTTGTCCTGCGCTAATCTATCCCGCGACAGGTCAAGGAGGTCTGCTGTCATGTTGACAAGCACGCTCAACCAATAGCTATTGCTAAAGTATTTCCAGCCATGCCTCGCGATCACATGCCCAATTTGTGACAGGAACTTGGTCAGGATTTTGTATAAATTTGATTTTGGACAAATTGATGCCAAAGTGGCCGTATATCATATAGTAAAAAAACAACCAACTCATGCCCCAGCACGGTGGCGATGTGAGCATCCTTCTCTATGTATCTGATGAACCCGACGGTTACCGTAATGCCACCGTCGACAAAACTTAACGTGATGTTGTAGTCGGCATTAATCACAGTGACTCTCTAGTCGACGCAATAGAAGGGGCGCTGAATCCTATCCAAGGGCCTCCGCCGTCCAACGTAGGTTTTGTCATCGTGCACCGTGGCAATGAGGTCGGTGGCCAAGCGGCGCACCCGCACGTTGTGAGGGTGGTTTAGAGGAAGTGTGGGCTCCTATCCATAGAGATTGTCACCGTTGTTGTCGTGGCTGTGATTGTGGGCTGAGTGACCGAGTGCGGCAGCGATGGACTTTGCTGTGGCCGCAGCAGTGCGTGTAAGTGCTTTGCAGATGCTGCGCCACCAACGAGTAGTAGATTGTAGAGAAGGCACTGCCAGTGCCAACTTGGGAACAAGAAGATGCCTGGAAACCAAGTTTTTGAATGTGTCCATATTTTTTGGCAAATGGTTTGATGCTCTTGGTGTCTCAAGAGGAAGTGCGGAATAGATGTCTGCATACATCTACCGTGCATTGTTTATATGTAATACTAGGAAACATATGTTCGTGTGTTGCCATGGAACCTAATATGTATTGAATTCAGACTTCATATCTATGTTGGACGCAGATGTATTCCCGTGTAGTATGGGTTTGAACCAGACTTTGTATATCGTTGGGCACAAGTTATTCTAAATTCTATAACACAAATATGGGTCATAAATCCAAATCATATACGAGACACAAAGGAGAAACTTAGGAAGTAAAAAGGTGGAAAGAAAGAAGTGTAGTTGGCAAACTAAAAGATAGTTGCAAGAAATTCTTTACTCTTTAATATTAGGCTACCAAAGTGCTCATATATTGTAACTAGAAGAAAACTATAGTCCTAGCCAAAATCTTTACAAACATATGTTATTTTCTCTAGAAGCTATATATAGTTTTTGTTTATACATCATTATATTTTCATACGAGGCACTTTGCTGGTGGGAAGTAGAGCTATTATTTTTCTTCCTTTCGTTCTACAAATGTGTTGCAAGATTTTTCGTTATCCTAAGTTCCTAAATGGATTTCTAGAGTTTTTGGAACAGAGTTCCTGACGTAGATCGATGTGGCTAAGAATCTTGCTAGAGCTTCTATTTTTTTGATCTAACGGCTTGTCTGTACAAGTCCAGCGCTTCACCCTTGATCTTGGCTTGCGATAAATGCTGTGCTCTTTCCATACACGGAGGACGGGTTGCAAGGTCATTGTCCTTCGACTGTGAATACACTTCTTCCAGCTCAGCAAACTGCACATACATTGACGGGGCTGTGCGTGGATCGTAACCAGCAGCCGCTTGTAGCAAGAGGCCAAGATGATCCGCCTCATACTCTTGCCTGTGGCGCATCGAATCAAAAACAAGAAAAGAAGCACAATTAATTAATTTCCATCATCATCACATGTGAAACTCATCAATGATTAAAACCAGTAGGAACATACATGTACATTATTGGAACTTTTGCTGATTAGCTACCTAAATAACCACAGCTGCATGAAGATGGACTCGCACTTGTCCTGCGTAATTTGTCCCGCGGCAGGTCAAGGAGGTCTGTTGTCATGTTGATAAACACGCTCACCCAATAGGTATCGTAAAGTATTTCTAGTCGTGCCTCGCGATCACGTGCCTAATCTGTGACAGGAACTTGGTCAGGATTATGGATAAATTTGATTTTTGAAAAATTGAAGCCAAAGTGGCTGTAAATCCTATAGTAAAAAGAAACTAACCTCATGCCCTAGCACAATGGCGATGTGAGCATCATTCTGCATGTACCTGATGAACCCGACGTTTACCACAATGCTGCCGTTGACAAAACTAAACGCGTTGATGTAGTCGGCGTCAATCACAGCGACTCTCCTGTCGACGCAATAGAAGCGGCGCTGAATCCAATCCAAGGGCCTCCGTCGTCCAACTTAGGTTTTGTCATCGTGCGCCGTGGCAATGAGGTCGGCAGCCAAGCGGCGCACCCGCACGTTGTGAGGGTGGTTTAGAGGAAGCATGGGCTCCTGTCCATAGAGATCGTCATCGTCGTCGTCGCAGCTGTGATTGTGGGCTGAGTGACCGAGTGCGGCGGCGATGGACTTTGCTGTGGCCGCAGCAGTGCGTGTAAGTGCTTTGCTGATGCTGCGCCTCCAGCGAGTAGTAGATTGTCGAGAAGGCACTGCCAGTGCCAACTTGGGAACAAGAAGACGCCTGGAAACCATGTTTTTGAACATGTCCATATTTTTTGGCAAATGGTTTGATGCTCTTGGCGTCTCAAGAGGAAGTGCGGAACAGATATCTCCATACATCTACCGTGCATTGTTTATATGTAATACTAGGAAACATATGTTTGTGTGTTGCCATGGAACCTAATATGTATTGAATTCAGACTTCATATCAACGTTGGACGCAGATGTATTCCCGTGTAGTATGGTTTGAACCGGACTTTGTATTATCATTGGACACAAGTTATTCTAAATTGTATAACACAAATGTGGGTCATAAATCCAAATCATATACGGGACACAAAGGAAAAAATTAGGAAGTAAAAAGGTGGAAAGAAAGAAGTGTAGGTGGGAAACTAAAAAATAGTTGCAAGAAATTCTTTACTCTTTAATATTATGCTACCGAAGTGCTCATATATTGTAACTGGAAGAAAACTATAGTCCTAGCCAAAATCTTAACAAATATATGTTATTTTCTCTACAAAGCTGTATAATATATATAGTTTTTTGTTTATACATCATTATATTTCCATCAGTCTTACGTGCTAGCTACAAAAGGCTATATAAAATTTTGATTCAATATGTATTTTTAATTAAATAATCATTCCATGTCTGACATAGTGCATGGACTCGCTTGCAAACTCTAAGGAATAGAGGCACGCGTTTTCACTTCCGATTCCAATGATAACATCAATTAAAAATCAAGTAAAGTATTAACACCTCATGCTCGATACAACGGGAGAAAGGAAATATTAAAATAACTATTTAATGGCAGGGCAGTGCCATGTAAAACCATTTGTGTAGTACTGCTTTTTAGTTCAGATTGTTGCATAGTTACTGTGTCTATAGCATCTTAATTTGTATATGTGCCACTTTTGATGCTGCGGTGTAACAATCACTCATTAACAGAAACAAAGACGGCAATGTGTGTACCTATTTTTTTCTACTTTTTATATAAAATTTAAAAACTATACCTCAACGATAAAATTAAGTAAATGTCGGCAATAATATAACAATATTATATTGTATCACACGTTAAATAAAGAGGGCAACAGATTACAAGACTGATGGGCCAAAAATAGGGCCCATGGAGGATAGCGGGGCCCCAAGGCCCGCCCTAGAGGGGTGTGGGGGGCCCGCGAGGCAGGGAGGGGGCGGCGATCGCCACCGGCCGCCGCCGTGCACCGGTGCCGAAAGGGCCTGCACGGCCGCTCTTCACCGTCATCGCTGCAGTCACCGCTAGTTACCTTTTTATTATTATAATTAAAGATTTAATATTAGGAAAACTAGAAAATCTACGTTCGATAAGGACTTTCCCCGTTAGAGTCCAATCGGGACTATAAATAATATGCTATTGTAACCATATTCAACCAAGAAAGTAATTGGAGGTAATTCTCTTTATTTCCAATCTCCTGCGCTTTCTATCTCCCTCCCCAAGCCGCCGCCGCTGCAAGACGCTGCCACCCCACCACGCCTGCCCGCCACCCCTGCTTTAGGGCGCGTGCCACCCTCCTCCTCCCTCTCCTCTCCCAATCCACTAGCCCCTAATCCACCCTCCGGCTGCGTGTGTTACAACCAGTATCGGGCGACCGACCAGGAGCACACCATGAACTACACCACCATTGATGAGATCAAGATGATCCTCGACAACTTTACCACCGTCTTCGTCGGACACGTGGATGAGTTGAAGCGGCGCCTCGACATCATCGACAACCGCTTCAGCGCATTCGAGATTACGCGCCACGTGAAGGATGAAGATCATCTCAATGAGATGGATCTACGCCTCGCCAATCTAAAAGGCTCGCTTGCAGATCTTCGAGCAAGATCGGCAACCAAGAGGCCCAACGGTGTTCAGCACCGTGCTCGCTCCGATCGTGAAGAAAGCCAGAGAGATCGTGGACATCGGGAGCAACAGCATACGAGACACCAATGAATGTGTTCCGATAGCACCACTGGGTCATACCGCGTTCTTCATCAAGGAGGAAGATGAGATGATTGTTCGGACACCACGATCGATGTCCTTTCCGATGATGAGAAGAGGTATATTCTAGCCACGATTGACAGCGGTTCCATTTGAGAGCGTCAGCAAGAGCAGAGCCACCGCCAACAAAATATAGATCAGTAGACTTTGGAGGATTGTGTGATTTTCTACAAAGATAGGTACTATATTTCAGTCACAACTATATATTTACCAGAATTGATGGAAACTTGGGGCAAGAAATCACCTGAGTTATTTATTGTGGGATTCAATTATTACACTACATATGATCCGATATCTGCTTTTTCGATTGTTGTTTTGTCTCTTGATAAATGGCCATCTACATGGATGTCGTTGGTAACTATGATTTTTCGATGACAAAGGCCTTCAGTTTACATAGATAGGTGCTGTTGAAATTGACAGAAACAAATGTCATGATTTACTGCTTTCTCTAACTGACTTCACATCTGGCAAATTATTGCATGGTAGTATAGAGTTTTCTCATGGTTATCCACCTACTAGGAAGCCAGCTATTATCTATCGCCACATTCCAGGAGAATTCGATGTTCCAAATATTCATATTTTCTACACACCACTGGAGGAGATGTATCAGCTGCACATTAAGGGATCGATATCTCAACAGCACTTCATTCAGGAACCACCAGGATTAATGCAGTCCAGCACCCCGATCAGCCACTTTATTGATGGATACTTTGGTTCCTTCCATTATTACTTTTCTTTCATTGTAGACTAGGATACAGATGATGCTAACTATCCAGGTCAGTTTTTCGTCCAGCTGTACGTAGACCGACAGGATCCGATGAGTTTCTTGGAAGGAGACATCGCTTGGACTAGGAATCGGCACGAGGATGCGTTGATCGGAGAACGGGGGAGTTCTATCATATGTCAAATAAATACGGTGATAAAATACAAGACTGATGGGCCCAAAACAGGGCCCCAGGATGATAATGGGCCCATAGCCTGCCCTAGAGGGGCGGCGTGGGGCACTAGTATAGAAATTTTTACCCAGGTGGGCAAAATAGGTTTTTCGGGGCAGTTTTTCCGTCTGCCTCGCCAAGAAGGTCACGGTAAATCCCTGATTTACCGATGCGGACCAGATGCCCGCCACCGTTAATAAAACAAAAAATGACAAGCCCGTCCACGAGCCCATCCAGGGCTCGGGGTCGAGCCCAACCACCGCTGCCCTCGCAGTGCTGCTGCCGCCACCACGGTGGACATGCATGAAGAAGAACTGCAGGAGGGAGTGCTGCCACCCACCTCGCACGTGTCACTGGTGGAGGAGCTCGGGGGAAGACCGTCGCAGCCGGATCTATAGCCGGAGGAGGACTGCCGCCGTCGGACCCATCGCTCGAAGGAGCACCACCCAATCTGGCCGGATCCACCGCGGAAAGGCCGGATCCAGCCACCACACCACCGGATCCACAGGGATAGCGGAGCCGCCGAGAGCTAGAAATGGGGGAGGAGGGGAGCCACCGCCGGATCCATGGCCGGTCGCGCTAGGGACGGCCTGGCGTGTTGGACCGCCTTGGCCATCGCTGACTGCGCCGCCCACGACGCGTCGGGCCACCACAGCACCAGCGGCCCAAGCCACCATGGCCATGGCAGCCATGCCCGGCCGGTCGCCACGGTTGGAAAAGCAGGGGGTCGTGTCGCCCAGGCTGGCCGCCGTGGTTGGAGAAGTGAAAGGTCCTAAATGGCTAGAGGGGGGTGAATAGCCTAGTTAAAAATTCTACAAAGCACTAAACAAACCGGTTAGTATAACAAAAGGCGAAGCAAGTGTTGCGCTAGCCTAGAGGGGGTTGCAAGCCAACCTAATTAATTCAAGCAATCCTAATATACTAGTCACACTAAGAATAGGGTCCTCAGCTATCAAACTACACTACACAACCTAGTATGCTACTTAACACAAATGTAATCGCAAGATAGGAACCGAGGGATGCAAACCGTACCTTCGGGATGTCGTGGCAATCACCTTCTTGATCAACAATGAGAAACCAAGGTGATGATCCAACCAATCAAATGAAATCCAAATATGATCTCGATGGATCAATCCCAAATGAACACCGGAGTTTCTATCGAGGTTCACGTGCTTGCCAACACGCTACGTCCTCGTTGTGACGGCACACTCACTTGGGATTCGGCGGCTAATTGGCACCACACCAAGCCTCCAACGGGCACCGCAAGAATCACCACAAGATGAGGGCAACACAAGCCACGAGCATTCCATTAGAGTACCTTTTGCGATCTCCCGTGGGGACAAGGTCAAGAACCCCTCACAATCACCTCCGGAGTGGCCAAGAACAACCTCCAAGCTTGCTCAACTCCGGCTCGCCGCTCCAACCGTCTAGGTGGTGGCAACCACCAAGAGAAATAAGCTCAATCGCAGCAAGAACGCTCACTAGTGCCACTAGATACTCAATCACAAGGCAAATGCACTAGAAGCTCTCCCAATCACTCTCTAGATCAATCAAGAGACATGCAAAGTGAGGGAGGAGGTTTGCTTAGCTCTAGGGGATGTCAAGAATGTCAAAGTGCCAAGAGAGACTCCCCCAAGCCGGCCAATCAACTTATATAGGTGCCACCAAAGACACCTAGCCGTTACACTCAAGAACAGGTTTCTGTGCACTGACCGGACGCGGGAAACAGCCTGACCGGAAGCGTCCGGTCGCAGCGTCCGGTCCAACATTAAGGGCCACGTGTACTAGCCGTTTGAATTCTACACTTCGCGCCCAACGTACAGAACCTGCTCGAGCGCAGTCAGCATCCACCGGACGCGTCCCCTGCAACCACCGAACGCCAGCACAGTAGCGTCCGGTCGGCCACCAGAGAGGTCTAGAAACGAGAATTCTTGACCGGACGCGTCCGCTACCCCTTGACCGGACGCGCCCGGCGTCCGGTCCTCACTCGCACGGCTTCGGCCACACCAGCGCACCTTGGCCGGACGTGGCACCGGATTGTCCGGTTGCCCGGCGTCCGGTCACTCCCCGAAACCGAAACTCCAGCACTTGACCGGGGCCGGCGTCCGGTCCCTGCCAGGACAGCGTCCGGTCACTCCTGAGTGACTCCTTTTCGTCCGAAAACTTTCGAGTCCCGCCCCGTGAGCTCGGCGGGAGGGTTCCACACCCAAACACCATCACCTCTTGCTCTCATGTGCCAACACAAAAGTGTCTCTCCACTTGTGCACGTGTGTTAGCCTTTTCAAATGATTTTTGCAAGAGTTAACAAGCACACTAGGTCCCTAATGCATATGCAAAGTCATTGCTCACCTAGTGGCACTTAGATAACCGATATTGCGCGACATCGCCCCTCTTAATAGTACGGTTATCAATCCTAAACCCAGCCATCAACTTCTCTACTTGCCTATGGCTGGCAAAATGGAAATGTCCTAACATATACCTTTGCCTCTAGCATTCCATCTTGCTCCTCATCTTCCTTCATCTCCAAGTGTGGTACTTGATCATCTTTGGTCTTCACCATCACCTTGGTCACCACTCCACCACTTGGCTTGGACGTCCCCTTTCTCTAATGCTACGCACTTAGCAATAGGGTTAGTCCTAGGTTTCATCAATTAGCCAAAACCAAACTAGGGCTTTCAATCTCCCCCTTTTTGGTAATTGATGACAACCTCCACAAAGATATGAAATGAATACAATTTTGGCTTTACACCACTTGTCCAAGCAATTTGAGCTTGTGAAAAGAATTGGACAAGTCATGTAAAACACATTTGGTAGCTATGGCTCCCCCCATGTGTGCTAAGAGTTTGGATTTAGAAGCTTTGCACACATGATGGATACATCGGTTTTGGGAGAATCATTTCTACCAAATTGATGCTAAGGTGTATAGAATGGACCTTTAAAGCGTGATACTATCGGAGTGCACATCATGAACCATCCTTAGCACCAAAACTAGCTAGAAACATCAAATAGCTAGAAACCCCGTAAGATCAGCATTAAAAGCGCGGTTTCTAGATACCATTTGAAAAACGCTATTCCAATTCTAGCTAGAGCCTATGCATGCTAGTAATCAATTCATCAATCAAGTTCTTATACTAGCAAGCACCACACAAGCAAGAGAGAAAACACTTATGAAATACATAAATCTAAGTGCAATGCAAGCAATCATATGAATATGCACAATCAAATGCAATCAATCATGTTCATGAGCTTGCTCCCCCTACTTGTGTGCTTCAAAATTTTGATCCCTTTCCATTCTTCAATCTTCATCTTCTCTCCCCCTTGATACATGATATCTTTGTTTTCTCTTCCCTTCTCGGTAATCTCTCCCCCTTTGTCATCAATGACCACAAAGGTTTATGATCATGCTTGGTGTAGACTTGAAATCATGGAGGGAGCTTGGAGTAGAGAGATGATCACTTAAAGTTGAGGATCACTTGTTTCCATAAGCTTCCTTCTCTTATGGTTCAAACTAGCAAACTTGCATAAGTAATCTAGTTTGGTTTGAACCAATGACAAGCTCTTCACACATCTTTCAATAGTTATCTTGTCAATGTTGAACTAAATCCTTTCTTGCTCATTTAACTAGATTAAACACTAGGTTCACATTCTCATGAACAAGTTATATTTAGCCACTAGATCATACAAGTCATAGAAGCAATAGTGGCATAATATGTACTCAAAATCATTTTGGTTTCATGAATGAGCCTAATAAGCAAGAGATATCACTAGAGTATGTCTATATGTTCTAAGCAAGTCCTTAGCAACTATGAATGCATTATGCCAAACAATTTCACCTTTGCTTTAGTCGAAGGAGAGGCATGTCATATAATGGGGGTGCATTTATTTCATGTTGGAGAAGTCATGAATGTTCAATTCATTTCTCAATGTGCAAAATCTCTTCTCATCAAGTGGCTTGGTAAAGATATCGGCAAGTTGATCATCGATGCCAACACTCTCAATAGAAATGTCCCCTTTGGCTTGGTGATCTCTAATGAAGTGATGCCTTATGTCAATGTGCTTTGTCCTTGAATGTTGAACCGGATTGGTGGTGATCTTCACGGCACTTTCATTGTCACATAGCAATGGCACTTGTCCAAATTTGATTCTAAAATCCTTCAATGTGACCTTCATCCATAGCAATTGAGCACAACAACTTTCTGCACTAATGTATTCGGCTTCGGCGGTAGAGAGTGCAACACTATTTTGTTTCTTGCATGACCATGAGACAAGTGACCTTTCTAGCAATTGGCATGTTCCACTAGTGCTCTTTCTATCCACCTTGCATCCCGCATAATCAGAGTCCGAATATCCAATCAAATCAAAGTTTGACCCCTTGGGATACCACAACCCAACATTTGGTGTGTGCTTAAGATATCTCAATATCCTCTTGGTTGCCTTCAAATGACTTTCTCTTGGTGAAGCTTGAAACCTTGCACACATACACACACTAAACATGACATCCGGCCTAGAAGCGGTCACATAGAGTAGGCTTCCAATCATGGACCGATACAACTTTTGATCTACCATGTTGCCATTTGCATCCAAGTCAAGATGACCATTTGCTTCCATTGGTGTCCCAATTGACTTGGCTTCTTCCATTCCAAACTTCTTCAACATGTCCTTGATATACTTGCTTTGACTCACAAATGTGCCTTTCTTCAATTGCTTGATTTGTAGACCAAGAAAATAGCTAAGCTCCCCAATCAGACATCTCAAATTCTTTTGCCATCATTTGTCCAAACTCTTCACAAAAGTCTTGGTTGGTTGATCCAAAGATTGTATCATCCACATAGATTTGCAACACAAACAAGTCATTTCCAATCTTCTTGGTGAAGAGAGTGTTATCAACCTTTCCCATCTTGAACCCTTTAGAGAGTAAGAAATCTCTCAATCTCTCATACCATGCCCTTGGAGCTTGCTTCAAGCCATAGAGAGCCTTCTTCAACTTGTAGACATGGTTGGGCTTTTTGATATCTTCAAATCCCGGGGGTTGCTCAACATACACTAGCTCATTGATGAATCCATTCAAGAATGCACTTTTCACATCCATTTGATATAGCTTGATGTTGTGGGCACAAGCATAGGCTAATAAGATTCTAATTGCCTCCAATCTTACAACCGGTGCAAAAGTTTCTCCAAAGTCAAGACCTTCAACTTGAGTGTATCCTTGTGCTACCAATCTTGCTTTGTTTCTCACCACTATGCCATCTTGATCTTGCTTGTTCCGAAATACCCACTTGGTGGCAATGACATTGTAGTTCTTTGGGCGCTCAACTAGTTCCCAAACTTGATTTCTTTCAAAGTTGTTGAGCTCTTCATGCATGGCATTGACCCAATCACAATCCATCAAAGCTTCATCTATCTTCTTCGGTTCGATGGATGAGACAAATGAATAGTGTTCACAAAATGAAGCCAATCTTGATTTTGTTTGCACACCACTTCTAATGTCACCAACCACTTGATCTAGAGGATGATCCCTTGCAATATGAGTTGGTTGGAGAACATGAGGTTGAGCACTTGAGCTTGGTTGATCACTTGGTTGAGATGATGTACTAGCCACTTGATCTTGCAATTGAGAACCACTAGCTTGAGATTGCAATTGAGAACCACTAGCTTGCACATTTAGAGATGTAATCATTTGATCTTTGTCATCTTCAACATCCACCACTTGAGTTGGCCTAATGTCTCCAACATCCATTTCCTTCATGGCTTGTATCAATTGAGTGCCTCTCACATCATCAAGATTCTCTTCTTCATCTTGTGAGCCTTTGGTTTCATCAAATTCTACATCATGCACTTCCTCAACTATGCCATGAGTGAGATTCTAAACTCTATATGCTTTACTTGTAGTAGAGTAACCGAGTAGGAATCCTTCATCACATTTCTTCTCAAACTTGCTCAATCGAGTGCCCTTCTTGAGAATGTAGCATTTGCATCCAAGCACTCTAAAGTATGCAATGTTGGGCTTTCTTCCATTCAACAACTCATATGGTGTCTTCTCTAGTAACCTATGACAATATAGCCTATTTGAGCAATAGTTGGCGGTATTGATTGCTTCGGCCCAAAAGGAATGATCCACATTGTATTCACTCAACATTGATCTTGCCATGTCAATCAAAGTTCTATTCTTCCTTTCAACTAGCCCATTGGATTGAGGAGTGTACTTGGCCGAGAATTGATGCTTGATCCTAAAATTATCACATAGTTCTTCAATTCTTGTGTTCTTGAACTCACTACCATTGTCACTTCTCACTTTCTTGATTGAAGTTTTAAACTCATTTTGGCTTCTCTTAACAAAGATCTTGAATGTGTCAAACACTTCACTTTTGTCGGCAAGAAAGAATACCCAAATGTATCTTGTGAAGTCATCCACTATCATAAATCCATATTTATTTCCACCAATGCTCTCATATTTGGTTGGGCCAAATAGATCCATGTGCAACAACTCAAATGCCTTGCTTGTGCTCATCATGCTCTTGTTGGGATGAGTGTTGCCAACTTGTTTGCCCATTTGACATGAACTACAAAGCTTGTCTTTCTCAAACACCACATCCTTCAATCCTCTAACTAGATCATGCTTGATTAGCCGGTTGAGTTGCTTCATGCCAACATGTCCTAGCCTTCTATGCCATAGCCAACCCATGCTTGATTTGGAGAACAAACATGTTGTCAATTGAGCTTCACTTGCATTGAAATCCACAAGATAGAGATTCTCATATCTAAAGCCTTTGAATATCAAGTTACTTCCATCAACACTCACTATCTCAACATCATCCACACCAAATATGCATTTGAATCCAAGATCACACAATTGAGCCACGGACAAAAGATTGAAGTTAAGAGATTCCACTAGCAACACATTGGAGATAGACATATCATTTGTAATTGCAATCTTTCCCAAGCCTTTCACCTTGCCTTTTCCATTGTCACCGAAAGTGATACTATCAACACCATTTCCACTTGATGAGATTGATTTGAACATTCTAGAATCCCCGGTCATATGTTGAGTGCACCCACTATCAAGCACCAAATGCCTTCCTCCGGCTTTGTAATTGACCTACAAAAACAAATCAATTTTTCTTAGATACCCAAACTTGCTTGGGTCCTCCAAGGTTAGTCACTAAGCTTTTGGGCACCTAAATTGCCTTCTTCTTTGGGCCAACAATGGGAGCACCAATGAACTTAGCCTTCACACCATTAGTACCCTTGGTAAGCAAATAACAAGAATCATAACAAATAGAGGATATGTTAGCATTCTTCTTGTTCTTGCAATATTGCTCTACATGCCCCACTTGCTTGCAACTAGAGCAAAATCGACCATTGCTCTTCACAAAACTAGTCTTGTGAGGAACAAAGGCCGCCTTGCCATTCTTGGGGGTATAGCCCAATCCCTCTTTGTTTAGGGAGAACCTTTGGCTACCCAAGCACTTTAGCAAGCGGGCATCTCCACCATAGGCCTTGCCTAAGGCATGAGTGAGCTCATTCACCTCTTTCTTGAGAGTCTCATTCTCCATCATGAGTGAGGCATCACAAGTGAAACCATCACTAATAGTAGATGTGGCATTACTTGAGTTACAAGAGGGGTTAGCGGGACCAACAATAATAGAAGTATAGAATGATTCATCAAGAATATCACAAGTAACTCCTACATTGCATGTGTCTATGACATCCTCAATCTTAACTTGATCAAGGAGGGAGGAGTGAGCCTTTTCAAGCTTTGTGTGAGCTTTCTCAAGCTTCTCATGGCCTTCCATTAGCCTCTCATGAGTAGCATTGAGCTCATCAAAGGATTGCTCAAGAGCTTTCTTGCTCTTGCGCAACTCTTTGCACTCTTTCCTCTTTTCCTCAATGTAAGAGTGAGCATCTCGTAGCATGCTCATGAGGTCCTCCTTTGAGTACTCCTCATCATCATCACTCTCACTATCTCTCTCATCATCGGATTGTACCTTGGATGGCTTAGCCATTAAGCATGTCGATGGAGCATCAAAGAGTGAAGGCTTGTTGGAGATGGCAAGGCTAGCAAGTGCCTTCTTTCTTGACTTCTTGTCATCTTCACTCTCATCATCGCTATCACTTGAGGCATCACTATCCCATGTGACACAATAAGATTGCCCCTTCTTCTTCTTCTTGAACTCAAGCTTCTTCTCCTTCTTTTTCTTCTTGTCCTTCCTCTCTTTCTTGTTCTTCTTCTTCTTCTTGTCATCCTCATCACTATCATCATCACTAGAGAAAGGACAATCGGCAATGAAATGATCTTTGCTCTTGCACCAAAAGCATCTCTTGGTCTTGATTGTATCTCTTCTCTTCCTAGAACCATAGCCCTTCTTCTTCATGAACTTGCCAAACTTACGCACAAGAAGAGCCATTGCTTCATCATTCACTTTACTTGAGCTTGTGCTAGCTTCATCATCACTTGAGCTTTGCTTCTTCTTGCCTCTTGATGAAGTAGCCTTGAATGCAACCACTTCCTTGTCTTTCTTCTTCTCTTTATCTTTTTTCTCATCCTTTTGAGAGCCTCCTTCCCGTTCCACACGGTAGGTGTCATGTGTGACCACCTCACCTAGTACTTGGTTAGGGGTCTTAGTGTCCAACCCTTCTCTCACCAACATAGTGACCAAGAACTCAAATCTTGATGGCAAACTTCTTAGGAACTTGTGAGAGAAATCCGTATTATCCACCTTCTCACCCAAACTCTTCAAGTCATTGACAATTACTTAGAGGCGGTGGTACATTTCCGGCACACTCTCATCATCTTGCATCTTGAAACTTGAGAGCTTGTCCTTGAGAATGTATAGCTTGGCACTCTTCACGGCTTGTGTGCCCTCATAGGTCTCCTTCAACCTAGTCCACACATCATGAGCCCTTTCTAAATCCTTGATTTGCTCAAATACCTTTGACTCCAAAGCTTCATAGAATGTGTTGATTGCAATGTCATTGAATTGGAGCTTCTCTTCTTCTCTCGGAGTTGGGTCGGCGGGATCAATCACGGCAAAATCGTTGTCCACAACCTCCCAAACCTTTCTATTCAATGATTTCAAGTAAGCACACATCTTTCGCTTCCAATGATCATAACCGGTACCATCAAAGTGCGGTGGCTTCCCCACATGGTTGATATGGTTGACTTGAGCCATTTTAACACTGAAGGATGTTAAGCCTTAATCAACGGTGACCTCGGGTCTGATACCACTTGAAAGGTCCTAAATGGCTAGAGAGGGGGTGAATAGCCTAATTAAAAATTCTACAAAGCACTAAACAAACCGGTTAGTATAACAAAAGGCGAAGCAAGTGTTGCGCTAGCCTAGAGGGGGTTGCAAGCCAACCTAATCAATTCAAGCAATCCTAATATACTAGGCACACTAAGAATAGGGTCCTTAGCTATCAAACTACACTACACAACCTAGTATGCTACTTAACACAAATGTAATCGCAAGATAGGAACCGAGGGATGCAAACCGCGCCTTCGGGATGTCGTGGCAATCACCTTCTTGATCAACAATGAGAAACCAAGGTGATGATCCAACCAATCAAATGAAATACAAATATCATCTCGATGGATCAATCCCAAATGAACACCGAAGTTTTTACCGAGGTTCACGTGCTTGCCAACACGCTACGTCCTCGTTGTGACGGCACACTCACTTGGGATTCGACGGCTAATTGGCACCACACCAAGCCTCCAACGGGCACCGCAAGAATCACCACAAGATGAGGGCAACACAAGTCACGAGCATTCCACTAGAGTACCTTTTGCGATCTCCCGCGGGGACAAGGTCAAGAACCCCTCACAATCACCTTCGGAGTGGCCAAGAACAACCTCCAAGCTTGCTCAACTCCGGCTCACCGCTCCAACCGTCTAGGTGGTGGCAACCACCAAGAGAAATAAGCTCAATCGCAGCAAGAACGCTCACTAGTGCCACTAGATGCTCAATCACAAGGCAAATGCACTAGAAGCTCTCCCAATCACTCTCTAGATCAATCAAGAGACATGCAAAGTGAGGGAGGAGGTTTGCTTAGCTCTAGGGGATGTCAAGAATGTCAAAGTGCCAAGAGAGACTCCTCCAAGCCGGCCAATCAACTTATATAGGCGCCACCAAAGACACCTAGCCGTGACACTCAAGAATAGGTTTCTGCGCACTGACCGGACGCGCGAAACAACCTGACCGGACGCGTCCGGTCGCAGCGTCCGGTCCAACATTAAGGGCCACGTGTACTAGCCGTTTGAATTCTACACTTCGGCCCAACGTCTGAGAACACGCTTTCGCGCGATTAGCATCCACCGGACGCGTCCCCCTACAACCACCGGACGCCCGCCACGGTGGCGTCCGATCGGCCACCCGAGAGGTCGAAACGAGAATTCTTGACCGGACGCGTCCAGCTGCCCCTTGACCGGTCCTCACTGCGCGGCTCGACCACACCGCGCGCACTTGGCCGGGGCGCGGCACCGGATCGTCCGGTCGCCCAGCGTCCGGTCACTCCTGAAAACCGACGGACGCCAGCACTTGACCGGACGCGTCCGGTCCCTGCCAGGACAGCGTCCGGTCACTCCTGAGTGACTCCTTTTCGTCCGAAAACTTCCGAGTCCCACCTCGCGAGCTCGGCGGGAGGGTTCCACACCCAAACACCATCACTCTTGCTCTCATGTGCCAACACAAAAGTGTCTCTCCACTTGTGCACGTGTGTTAGCCTTTTCAAATGATTTTTGCAAGAGTTAACAAGCACACTAGGTCCCTAATGCATATGCAAAGTCATTGCTCACCTAGTGGCACTTAGATAACCGATATTGCGCGATATCGCCCCTCTTAATAGTACGGTTATCAATCCTAAACCCGGCCATCAACTTTTCTACTCGCCTATGGCCGGCAAAATGGAAATGCCCTAACATATACCTTTGCCTCTAGCATTTCATCTTGCTCCTCATCTTCCTTCATCTCCAAGTGTCGTACTTGATCATCTTTGGTCTTCACCATCACCCTGGTCACCACTCCACCACTTGGCTTGGACCTCCCCTTTCTCTAATACTACGCACTTAGCAATAGGTTAGTCCTAGGTTTCATCAATTAGCCAAAACCAAACTAGGGCTTTCAAGAAACAGGGGCCACATCGCCCATGTGATGGCACGCCAACGTCGAGAGAGATAGGGTGGTGTTGACACAAAATGTGATGTACTGTGCCTCACACACAGCAAGCCGAAAAGCGTGGCTTCAATCGGGTGCCCGAGCGATTTGAGATCCGGAAGCGTGCCAATCAGTTTGACCTAAAACTGACAAGGGATAAAATTGTTAAATACAAAATTGGAACGTGCCGGATGAGACCAAACAGTTCCGTATATACGGCCCTAAAGCCACTTACAACGACATACAGCTATAGAAGCTGTCTGCCAACATATTTATAGAACATTCGACTAATATAAAGATGAAACATGCAAAGTATTGATTGTCGAATACACATACATGAGAAGACATGTTTGAACAAGTGAAATTGATCATAAACTGAGGCACAACCATACTCGGCAAATTAGCTGAATTGGGATCTATGAAGAAGGAACAAACAAGCAAGCACGGATAAACCAATCAGATTAAACTAAAACTAGTCCACCGGATGACTAACTCTAGAATAACCCAAAAACCTGCATCTGCTGCACGATACCTGGCTCTATCAAGGTTTACATGCGCTCAACATGCAAGAACCCGCAACACGTAACAACCTAGATTGATCTAGTTCGGCTATCATAAGCATATGATCTATTTATCATAACAATATGAGAGTGAAAACATTAAAGGACAAACAGATCTATAAAGTAAGAAGCCAAACCCTATCAATCTAGATTGGGCAAAGGAGTGTTACAAATATATAAAATATTTAAATGCATGCAACACGTAATAACTTGATGAATCTACTAGATTTTGCCAAGCCTAATAGAGCCGATAACTATCTTGCTTCGCTAAGCTATCAAGCAAACGCCTGCCGCACGGCCATCTAGTCGAGATAAATAGAGCATAAGCAAAGACTTTCTGGTTGTCAAGCAGACGCCTGCCGCACGGCCATCCAGTCGATACAAACAAGACTACTTACATCAAGGTCTAAATCTACCGCGAGATACTAGACATGATAGCAAGGTTGTCGGAACTTACGGAGGTCGATGGATCGATGGCTCCTCTCGAAGAACTCGACGACACGACAAAGGACTCGAAACTTGGCACGGGGCTGATTGTATTGATTTGGTTGTGAACAATATTACAATGGTCAGAGGTTTATATTTATACCCTGGACATGACACGAGTCCCAAAAGACTACGACTACAAAATACCAAAGAAAAACCTCAAAAAGTATGATAACTTTAGCTTCAAGTCTTCTCGGAGTCCTCATCGCCTTTGTTGTCGTAATTCTTTCCTTCTGATCGGCTTCTCACTTGCCACCTTTCGCTTCCCGAACGGAACCAACGTTGCCGATCACATGAATACTTGCCGAATTACCGGAGATCAGCCGACCGCATGGTCGTTTGCCGAATGCTGTGAATATCCACCCTTCGTGAGTCTATCTTGCACTGGCCCACCTATCATTCTCTTAATCTTACTGAAATCCAGTGTTAACACATGCCCCCTCAATTTTGGGATAAAAGTGATTTTATTCCAAAATTGACCACAAGTTCTTTTCTCGTTTAGGTCAACACTGTTCAATATCGCAGCCGCCGCTCAAGAATCCGAACTCCTCCAGCACAACTCGGATTCACCTCGAACCTCCAATGGCGACTCAGGACAGAATTCCAGAAGTAATTTTCACTCCTCTCTATGTATTCGGTAATTTCCCCAATCGAACCTTGGTTTTCTGACTCACACACATTTCTCCCCCCTGCTTTTATCTTTCTTGAAGGAATACAAGGACGAAATCTTGATCCCCTGTGCTGCGAATCTAGATTCCTATTTTCTTGGACCGATGGGGAACCCCGACCCAACTGAATTCATTGAGAAAGAAACTCTGAGGGTCCCCTTCAAGTCTGGGGTCACTCCGCCGAATCAAGGGCCAAACACTTTCAAAACCTGGCCGTTTCCCCCAATTGCAGGATGGCAAACCTAGTACCGGAGGATGCTAGATAGAAACAGCAGTAACTGGGAAACCCAAGACATTCATCACTGCTTGGAGCTATCCTTGTCAGAAACGCCTAGGAACGATCCTCTCCTGATAGCAGCTACTCACTTTTGGTCTGATGCTGCTAATGCTTTTATTTTCGGCCATGGCCCAATGTCCATCACTTTAGCCGATATATTCATGATGACTGGTTTGAATGTGACAAAACCAGTGTATCCTTCCAAATATAAGAGCAATAGCAGCCAAAAAGCTATCAAGTCAGGAGGTGGATGGACCAAATATATTCAGACTTACATGTCATCTGGTGCTGTGTCTGACAAGGAATACAAGGCTTTTCTGAACATGTGGCTATGTAGATTCATCTTCTGTGGAAAATCCAATGAACCAACCTTGAATCACATAGTGATGGCTGAGGATTTAGCTCTTGGTACCTTAATCCCATTGGGCAAGTATCTTCTAGGGGCTGTCTATCACATGATGTATCAGATCACCATTCAAATGCATCAACAAGGAGAAATACATTGTGTGAATGGTCCCTAGTGGTTAGTTCAGATGTGTCTACAATTATACATGCACCAAATAGTTTCTGTAGATCTCCATGACTTGGGCTTTCCCTTAGTCAATTATGCTGAAGATGGTACACCAAAAGCCAAAGCTTATCAGACATATGGGGAAGCAGCATCTTCTATTGTCATTGACATAGATATTGGTCACCTCTTCAAGTTGTTCTTCAAAGGGTTTGATAACATGGTCTGGCTTCCTTATAGGGAAAATGAAGACTTGACTCTCCCTTGCAAGTTTAGTTATGAGTCTAGTTGCTCAGGCAAAATATCTACGGAGGTCTTCAATTCCTTCATCAAGCCCTGCATTTTGCCAGCAAAATTTCATCATGGGAGGTTGCTACGTCCCACTTATGAATTTTATAACCCAAACATGGTAGCTAGACAGTTAGGATGTGGCCAATTGCCTCCAAGATTATTCTTCTCCAAGATCATAAGGCCCAGGGAAGAAATAAACGATGATATAGAAGCCAAAATGGTTTTTGAGCTTGGATGGGATCTGCCAATGTATGAGCCTTCCCCATTTGGATTAATAGAAGCTGCTCATTCTCTGTTTGTCTCTTGGTGGCAAAAGTGGCGTGATCATATCTTCAGTATACCAGTACATCCTTTATGCCAAGATTTGCAACCCCAATTTGCATCTGACAGCGAGGTAATCTCCTTGCACCCATAATTCCCCTGCTTTTGGGTCTATCTCACATTCTGGTATTGTCACTTACAGGACATTGAGCCTACTCCCCCTCTCAAAGTGGTTCAATACTACCGTGCTAGGCCTAACCCTGCCTTGGGATATAATGCTTCAACCCCGGCAGCTTTCATGAAAATCCCTGCAGCCTGGGGTACAGCACCTTCAAGAGCAGAAAACAAGAGAAAGGCTCTTACTGGACCAAGTAAGGATATCATTGTAACTAGGAAGCCAAGGTCCAAGAAAGCCAAATTTCTCCCTAAGGTATAGTTCTTCTTTAACTCTCATTTGGCAACAATCTTGTACTCATTTCTTCTGTTGCAGCCACAGGTTAAACCTTTGAGACCAGTCAATGTTTCAACTACTGTGGAAAATTCTCCTCAGACTTCTGTTGAGGGTGTAGAAACTCATGAAACCATTGATCATATTGGTAACAATTTCCAGCCAATCATTTCTTTTCTTCCACCAATTTTACCCACAACACTTATATTTCACCATTCTGCATTCTTAGAAACAGACCAGATTCTGGACAAGATGGCAGAAGAATCCTCTCCCCATCATGCTTCAAGCTCATCATCTCTTGGCATTCAGTCAAGCCCCCAACCAAGCCAGGGCAAAGCCCAATCTGATGAAAATCCTGTTCAAAAGGTAATATCTTGCTTTATCCATTCTTTAGTGAATTTATTCAGTCGGCTAACAATCCTCCTCTTTTAAAGGATGACACCAATCCGACTGCCAGCTATTCCTTCACCATTGATGATTATATCAGTGAGAAGGGTGAAGCCACCTCACAATAGAAACTATCAGTAGAAAATTAAGCTCAGCTGAAGGACATAGTTCTCTTACTGAATAAAGACATCAACATCCTGGTCCAAGATGCAGATCAGATAAGAGATCTTGTTGAGCTTATCGATCAAGAAATTCCACCTACTCTCAAAGCCATCTTAGAATCTGCAGCTCATTTTGATGATCATTTCGCTGTGGTTAGGAGAGCAAGTAGGAATATAGCTTCCAGAGCTACTCTGCTGAATAACAGGACCGTGAAAAAGCAAAAAGCCAAAGAGCTGCACTCCCAGATCCAAGCTACTAAAAATTCTTTGGCAATTTTGGAACCTGAACTAGAAGCTATGGAGAGTGACAAGGCTAAGCTGGAAGCTCAATTGGCACAGTTGAATGCTAGAATTCAGTCTCACAAAGATAAAATTGCTGATCTGCCAAAATCCATAGAAGCAGCCAAGACAGAGATAGCAGTCACCATCAAAGAAGACCAACAGCTCAAAACAAGGCTCTCCAATATCCATGGCTCTGAAGATGATGACCAAAAGCTGCTGAGCAATATCAATCAGATCAAGACTGAAGCTATAGATGCAATCAAAAACTTCTTGAGCACGCATAATGTTGGCTTGTAATACTTTTAAGTGTAGCATACTGTGTCCTTGATCAGATTTCTTTTGTTTTCTTGGCCAAACTCTGTCCCTTTTCACTTTTATACTTGACTGAAAATATAGCTGAATGTCATTAACTTCCCGATAAAGAATATAACCGAATCTCCTTTGAAGCAGTAATCTCTAATTTAGCCGAATCCGGCCTAGTCCGATGATGGCCCAAGAGGAAAAACCCTTTTTCGTCGCTTGGCATTCCCAACTTCTACTCTGAGATATACGCCACGATTTCTCATTCGGCCTATAAATAAAACCCTCCTTCAGCCTTCACTAATACCTCTAGCCAAACACTTTCATCGCCGCCTCCTCGTCTCTCTACCCAAATTGATTCAGAAGAAAACCTAGCTTTCCAGGGCAGCAATGGCGAACGGTGATGACTGTGGCCAGCGCCCTGCTGAGGAGGAAGCAGACGGAAGCTGAGCACTGCGTCGCCAACGCCATGGGTAAGAATCGATCTCTTGCCCCCATGCGGTTCTATTTCCTGTTCATCTTCCCCAATCTTGATTCTCTTTTCATCTACTAGGGCGAGGGCCATCACCAGTCACCAGTCAGAGGCACCTCCTTCCTCCAATAATAGTGACTCAACCAGGCACCTCTGATCATCCTGTGCATGTCTCTAGTTCCTCCAGCTCTTCCAGTTCTTCAGGCTCCTCTGCGTCTGAAGATTCATACGACCCAAATCCCTGGGGTCCGACGCTGTCAGAGGAGGATGATGCTCTGTATACCCATGAGGAGGCACTCGCCTTCCGCAAGGAGAGGGACGAGGCTCGGAGGAAACTGGGCGATGTCTCCAAGCAACTCGGCATTGAACAAGCCGAATGGGAGGATCAGCGGAAACAACTCTGCGACGCTATCACCGGTTTGACAATCTTGCTCAGATTCCCTTCTTGATCCCTTTGCTTATTTGACTCATTTTTCTTTTGTTTAGCACTGTCCGCGGAGAATGACCGTCTGAAGACGGCAGCAAACAAGGTCTCTGACAAAGTGAATGCCTAGGGGGACACCGCCGAGGCGCGCCTAGATGATGCGGACGGCCGTATCAACCAAGCTGCCATCCATGGTGTGCATCTTGGCATCTCCCTAGGACTGGCGGCGATGTCTTCTCGGACCAGTGAAGACTACTCCGTCCAGCCAGTCGGCTTCCCCGGCGGGCCTCCAGAAGAGGTCGAGGACATCAATGAGCGTCTAGAGTACTATGAGGACCACGCTGCCGCTCTTGCCCAGTCTACCAATGCCCAATCTGTCCTCAACAAGCTGTTTGAGGAGTAGTTTGTAATAGGATGGACTGAATGTTAATAATCTATCTTTTGATGCATGTTTGTTTGTGACTTCTGTTTTGAATTTTCCGAACGAGGTAGCTTCAAAGGATACTTTCCGAATGCATGATGTCTTTTAGCCGATTAGATCTCGATTCTTGTAGACGCAACCGATGTTCACGCGTCACCCAATATTCTCATTCAATGCATTTCATCTTTCTCTTCTCCCAACAAACCTACCGAAAAAACACTAAAGCCATTTCTCTTCGTAATCCATTTGGTTATACATATATATTTTTTATTCTAAAGGCGACACATACCGTGTCGGCTATTCTCCAATCTTGTGGAGTATTTTAGCTAAAGGCGATGTTCTTTCATCCGCTATCCATGTAGGATTTTTAACTCCCTTTCATGAACCAACCTCGATGCTGGGATAATATTTTTTAAGAAATCTTCCATTAATGGCTCTGGTAAACTCTTCTCCCAGTAAAGTTTTCAAGATATATACATTGCCAGGCACACATCTTAATATCCGAAAAGGTCCTTCCCAATTTGGAGACCATTTGCCGAATGCCTTGTCTTTTGTTCCAATCGGCAATAAAGCTTTTCAAACCAGGTCCCCTTCTGTGAATTCCTTTGCTCGACCTTTTTTGTTGTAATATTTGGCAACGCGCATCTTGTTTTTCTCAATGCTTTCCAACGCCTTAAGACGAATTTGATGTAAATCTTCCAATTCATCCATCATCAGATTTTTGTAATCTTCCTTTCCCAAATCTTTTTGTAATATAACTCGTCTTGAATCCGACTGCAATTCCCAGGCAGCACAGCATGATGCCCATAAACCAACTCATAGGGAGATGTCTGAGTAGATCCATGACAAGCCATTCTATAAGCCCACAAAGCTTCATTAAGAACCAAATGCCATTTTCTTGGTTTCTCATCAATTTTTTTCTGGATGATCTTAATCATAATCTTGTTTGATGCCTCTGCTTGGCCATTGGCTTGTGCATAATAAGGAGAAGAATTATACAACTTGATCCCTATGTCTTCAGCAAAATCACAAAATTCCGAGGAAGTAAATTGAGTCCCTTGATCAGTTGTTATAGTTTGAGGGATCCTGAACCTGTAATTTATATGCTCTTTAATGAAACTGATCATATTTTCCGACGTAACCTTCTTCAAAGGGATAGCTTCAACCCACTTGGTGAAATAATCTGTGGCCAAAAGCACAAACTTATGCCCCTTGCTGGATGGAGGATTAATCTGACCAATTAAATCTACACCCTATCCTCTGAATGGCCAAGGCTTGATTATTGGGTTCATAGCGGATCTTTGGAGCCCTTTGAATATTGCCGAATCTCTGACAATCTTGGCACCCTTTATAGTATTCAAAGCAGTCCTCTAGCATGGTTGGCTAAAAGTAACCAGTTCTTCTAATTATCTACTTCATCCTATAAGCTGACTGATGCGCACCACATAATCCTTCATGTACTTCATACATCATCTTTTTGGCCTCCTTTTGATCCAAGCATTTGAGCAATACTCCATCTATGGACTTGTAGTATAACTGATCATCAAGAAGCACAAATTTAAGGGCTTTGTACCTGAGTTTTTGGGAGACTTTCTGTGACGGATTCTTTAGATAATCAGCAATTTCATTTCTCCAATCATTAACCACTTGATCAACACCGAAAACATTCTCATTTGTAGCAAAAACTTCTTGATTCTCACGGTACCCAGAAGCAGCTTGAGCCAGCCTATTTGCTTCTTCATTGTGTTCTCTAGGGATATGATGCAAGGTTATCACCTAAAAAATTTTCAAAAGCCTTCGGCATTCTTCATAATATTCCCTCAATATGTCATTTTTGCATTCATATTGGCCGGTCAGCTGATTAATCACTAACTCAGAATCCCCAAAAATCTCGATTACAACAGCTTTTATCTCTATAAGAAGTGAAGTCCTTTAAGCAATGCCTCATACTACTGCTTGATTATTAGTAACATGGGATTCAATGGGAATGGCGTATTCAAAAGTTACCCCTCGTGGAGAAATCGGTAGGATACCAGCACCACTGCCTTTGTTACAGGATGAACCATCAAAGAATAATGCCCAAGGTGCGACGCTCATCATCTCAACAGAAAGATCACGATGTTGGGTAATAAAATCAGCAATAATTTATACCTTAAATCAAATTCGACAAAGCTAAAATCCATTTGCCGATTCTTCCAATCAAAATCGGCATTGACAACATGTGTTTTATTACATCAAATTCAGAAATCACCACGCATTCGGCATTCAACAAGTAGTGCCGAAATTTGGTACATGAATAATACACACATAAGTTTGCTTAAATGTAGCCGAATACCTTGTTTCTGGATCTAACAGTTTTCAGCTAAGATAAGCTATTATTCTTTCTTTTCCCTCAAATTCTTGCATGAGGGCCGATCCTATTGTTAGGCTATCGGCCGCCACATACAACTTAAAAGGCTTGTCAAGTTGTGGAGGTACCAAAGATAGGTGGCGCCTTCATGTACTCTTTGATTTCATCAAAAGCCTTCTGTTGTATGTCACCCCATACGAATTGTTGATCTTTCTTGAGCTTCAATAGTGGAGAAAAAAGGCAAAATTCTTTCGATAAATTGGATATAAACCTTCTTACAAAATTAATCTTGCCAAGTAATGATTGTAACTCTGTAAGATTGGTTGGGGAACAACTTTATCTATTGCTTCCATGCTCTTCTTCCCAACTTCAGTTTCCTCCTTTATGAACCAAAAATCCTAAAAACTCACCGGCCGAGACCCCGAAAGCACATTTATTTGGATTCATCTTCAAACCATATTTTCTAGTGCATTCCAGAGTTCTTCTTAAGTCGGCTAAATGCCCTTTATGGTTTCTAGACTTGACCACCACATCATCAATATAGATTTCCACAATTTTGCCGATCAACTCATGAAAAATATAATTCATGGCTCTCTGATAAGTTGCACCGGTATTTTTTAATCCAAATGTCATAACAATCCACTCAAACAAACCAATGTGACCAGGGCATCTGAAAGCTGTTTTTGAAATATCCTCTATTGCCATAAAAATTTGGTTATAACCAGCATTCCCATCCATAAAGCTGATGACCTCATAACCAGCGGCTGCATCTACCAGTAAATTGGCAACCGGCATTGGATATCCGTCCATTGGTGTGGCTTTATTAAGATCTCTAAAATCTATGCAAACCCTCATTTTTTCCATTCTTCTTGTATACTGGAACTATGCTTGAAATCCACTCTACATACCTACACGGCCATATGAAATTTGCTTCTAATAATCTTTCAATTTCTTTTTTCACATCGGCCAGTACCTCCTCTTTATAAATTTTCCGTGGAGGTTGTTTGTAAGGGTGGTATCTAGGTTTAATGGGCAATCGATGCTCAACAATAGAACGATCCAATCCGGGCATCTCCGTATAATCCCAAGCAAAACAATCTTTAAACTCTTTTAGAAGGTCTATCAACTTTAATCTATATACTTGATCTAAACCTGCGCTAATATACATCGGCCTTGGTTTGGCGCCATCACCAACATCTATCTCTTCCAACTTGTCGGCCGACATAAAACCACACCCCAACTTTCCTTTGTTGCCATTGATTGGATTACCCATTAAAAATTACTGTGAGAGCCGACTACTTGGATCGGCTGTTGATCCCTGTCGAAGACATTTACAGGACCTTCTCCCCATACTCTGCCAGAGAAACAATCAACACCATCATATTCCCAATAAGCAGGCTCTATAACAGCAACACTTACGGAATCATCAGCGTGAACGATTTCAACATCATCTCCAACCCACTGAATAAGAATCTGGTGCATAGTCAAAGGAATGGAGCAATTAGCATGGATCCAATCTCTCCCTAAAAGCAGACTGTATGCCCCCTTGCCATCAATGACAAAGAATGTAGTAATCAAAGTTTTTGACCCGATCGTCAACTCAACGTGCACAGCTCCCCGGGTATCAGAAGGATTACCAGCAAAGTCTCTGAGAACCATGTCGGTTTTTAACAAATCTTCACTAGTCATCCCAAGCTTCCTGAAAGTAGTATAAGGCATAATATTGATAGCAGCTCCTCCATCAACAAACATCTTGGTCAGAGGCTTGCCATTGACATATCCCTTCAGGTAAAGTGGCTTCAAGTGACGATTCTTGATTGGTTTATCAAAAACTGCTTGCTGTGTCAAGACAAGTTGGGCCATTAAATCTTGAAACTCACTTTCATCGAAATCGGAATATACTTCATCTTGGATATTCTGGCCCTTGGGAGCTATGAACTCTGATGGAAGGAAGAAAGCCATACATGCATCAGCTGAAGGACCATGCTCATCGGGTTTCCTTTTAGGACGCCATATCTATTTCTTCTCAGCGGCTGCCTGCTTCAGCTCTCTGTTCCTCAAACGCTGAACTCTTCTTTTCTGGCTTTTCATCAACCCTGGAGGGCACCATTGTCCCTTCTGCCATACATATTCATAGGGACTCTCTTCCTCATTGTACTCCTTATAATGAACCCAACTTTGATCTACAAATCTTTTCCTTTGCTGATTCTCAGAACTGCCTACTTTTAAACGCCGATCGTCCTCAGGAAACTGCGTTCCAAGCCTTTCATGGACCGGACGGCGGTTGGCTCGAGACTGCCTATACCTAAAGTATTGATCACTGCATTCAGGGCAATTATTCCTAGCGGGCAGTTTCAAGCCTTTGTTTCAACAATGCTTAAAGAATGAACATCCCCAATGGGATTGCTCCTATTCTCTCATGTATTCTTCTTGTTCCCTTCGATACATCTCTTCTTCACATCTCCTGTGTTCTTCCATAAACTTTTGCTCCTCATAATACTCTTTCTCTCGCTGCCTCTACCATTTGTTTAGCAAAATGCGTGATGTAACCCTAGGCTTAGAAGTTTCACCTTTTTCAGTTTGGCTATTCTGGAACCGAACCTGCTGTTGCAGCTCTTCACTTGTGATTTGCTGATCAGGGTCAACAGTACCACTCCTATCAGAGGTTAGTATTTTCATCTTGCCTTTACCTTTAGGATCATTCACAAAAACCATATTTATGGAGAAAGAAACTATATTCTGTGGAAAATGTTTGCCATCAACCTTCATTTTACCATCAAACTTTAAATGCCCCTCTTGAATAGCTTTCTAAACCCACACTCTGAACACTCGGCAATCATTGATGGAATGCGAATTAGTATTGTGGTAGCCACAATATTTCTTGTCTTTCACTCCTTCGTATGCGCAAAGATAGGATGTCCTTTCCGACGTTTGATACGTCCTTCTCTTACCAAAAGTTCAAAGAGCTTGTCTGCCTTAGAGACATCAAAATCATAAGTCCCTTTGTGTTGCCTCAACCAGCGTTGACTAACTTGAGTAGGCTCTTTCGCCCAAACTAACTTGGCTACAGCTACCTCATCTTCATCATCATATTCTACTGCCTCTTCTAGAAAACTTTGATACATTTTATTAGCAACATTGCCCTTTTGAAAGCGGTTGTCTCTCCTGAATCCTTGAGCTTGATTACTCATCACTGCCAATCGCTGCGATAGCTAACCAAGATCGTCAAACTCCATGCCGAATAGCTTTTCCCTGACATTCGGTTGCATGCCTGCTATCGCCATCCCTGGTAACTGATCATCTGGTAGATTCAGGGAGTAGTAGAGATTTTTGGTTTCTCTAAACCTGCGAAGATACTCTTACGGTGTTTCATTAGCTTTCTGTCTTAGGCTCATGAGATCAACCAGCTTCTTCTCATTAGTACCTGTGAAGAAATAAGAATGGAACTTCTGCTCCAACTCTGCCCACGTGCCAATAGAATGAGCTAGCAAATATGTAAACCACGTGAAAGCTGGCCCTGTGAGAGACAAAGGAAAATACCAAATTCTCCAAGCCTCATCTGTAGAAGCTTCCCCAAGCTGCATCAAGTACCGACTGATATGCTCTATGGTGCTAGTATCATCCTGACCAAAAAACTTAGTCAAATCTGTTGGAGGTTTCACCCTTGGAGGAAGTGCCACTCTATTGTACCATTCTGGATAAGGAGATTTATACGTATAGGATTGATTCTTCGGCTTTAAACCAAACTGATTTTGCATCATATCAGCCATCCTATGCATGATAAGATCAATACTTGAATCCGGGGTTCCACGTGCCTGCCCTTCAGAAGGCAGTCCTGATGAATTTTTATACCCTGGATTTGGTAAAGCATCAATAGCACTTTAATCAATAAATTCCTGATACCCATCTCCATACATATTCTTATGTAGCCTGTTTGATGCTGGAGATACTCTGAAAGCTAACTGTGGTACACTTCCTGTCGTACCAAATGCAAGTTGGCCATAAGTCATAGGAGGCTATTGTTTTTCATTAGGAGTTGGTCCACTTCTATTTGAACCAGATGCTCCACCATCCCTAGCATGCTTCTCTTGATACTTTGGCACGTTGAAAAGTGTTGGTCCACGGATTGGGCCAACAGCTTCCTCAAAATACTTATCGGCCGTTGGGCCGAAAGTGCTGACCATGATTGAACGAAAAGTATTCAAAAAAGCCGAATGATGATTTGTCATAGTTTCTCCCAAAGCCTTGTAGATTAACTCCGACATCTTTTGAGCATCTTCTTCCTCAGTGTAATCAGTTTGGTGTGGAAGGAGAATCCTTGGTAGTGACTGCTTTTGGAAAATCTTGTTGCTTTTGTTCTCGGAAAAGGACATCAGGCACTTCTGTTGATACTGCTCACACGCCTGCTGAACTATTTCCTTCATGTTTTCTGGCAACTCATCCATAGTCACATCTAGAATATGTTCATTGGTGATTTCAGGCATCTTGAATTGGAGGTGTCCCACCGAGCGTGCCAAAAAGTGTGTTGACACAAAATGTGACGAACTGTGCCTCACACACAACAAGCCGGAAAGCGTGGCTTCAATCGGGTGCCCGAGCGATTTGAGATCCAGAAGCGTGCCAATCAGTTTGACCTGAAACTGACAAGGGATAAAATTATTAAATACAAAATTGGAACGTGCCGGATGAGACCAGACAGTTCCGTATATACGGCCCTGAAGCCACTTACAATGACATACAGCTATAGAAGCTGTCTGCCAACATATTTATAGAACATTCGACTAATATAAAGATGAAACGTGCAAAGTATTGATTGCCAAATACACAAACATGAGAAGACATGTTTGAACAAGTGAAATTGATCATAAACTGAGGCACAACCATACTCGGCAAATTAGCCGAATTGGGATCTATGAAGAAGGAATAAACAAGCAAGCACGGATAAACCAATCAGATTAAACTAAAAACTAGTCCACCGGATGACTAACTCTAGAATAACCCAAAAACCTGCATCTGCCGCATGATACCTGGCTCTGTCAAGGTTTACATGCGCTCAACATGCAAGAACCCGCAACACGTAACAACCTAGATTGATCTAGTTCGGCTATCGTAAGCATATGATCTATTTATCATGACAATATGAGAGTGAAAATATTAAAGGACAAATAGATCTATAAAGTAAGAAGCCGAACCCCATCAATCTAGATTGGGCAAAGGAGTGTTACAAATATATAAAATATTTAAACGCATGCAACACGTAATAACTTGATGAATCTACTAGATTTTACCAAGCCTAATAGAGCCGATAACTATCTTGCTTCGCTAAGCTATCAAGCAAACGCCTGCCGCACGGCCATCTAGTCGAGATAAACAGAGCATAAGCAAAGACTTCCTGGTTGTCAAGCAGACGCCTGCCGCACGGCCATCCAGTCGAGACAAACAAGACTACTTACATCAAGGTCTAAATCTACCGCGAGATGCTAGACATGATAGCAAGGTTGTCGGAACTTACGGTGGTCGATGGATCGATGGCTCCTCTCGAAGAACTCGACGACACGACAAAGGACTCGAAACTTGGCACGGGGCCGATTGTATTGATTTGGTTGTGAACAATATTACAATGGTCGGAGGTTTATATTTATACCCTGGACATGACACGAGTCCCAAAAGACTACGACTACAAAATACCAAAGAAAAACCTCAAAAAGTATGATAACTTTAGCTTCAAGTCTTCTCGGAGTCTTCATCGCCTTTATTGTCGTAATTCTTTCCTTCTGATCGGCTTCTCACTTGCCACCTTTCGCTTCCCGAACGGAACCAACGTTGCCGATTGTTGACATTTCTAACGTCGCTACTAGAAATAGAGGTAAATCTCTATCCCCGGCAACGGCGCCAAAAATGCTTGTTAGTATTTCTTATGCACAACTAAAATATAAAGGATTCCGCAAGCGCACAGAAAACCATTGTAGCATTTTACCGGGAGTATTCCAGGTATCGTTATTTATATTTCACCACTGGGAAACAATGGAATAAGACATTGATAGTTCACCATCATGTATCTACTAACTTAATACACCAACTAGACTAAAGTAAGGGGTAAATGATAGTTGATAGAAATTATGTATATATGACACACACAGAGAATTCTATGATAAATAAGTAGATAGCTAAAGTGAGAGGACAACGGGAGAGCTCAAGGTTCCTAAATACTTCTCTATTACCAAGGTTCTATAATAACCGATTTATGATAGATAAAGCAATCACACAATAACACTTTGGAGCAACAAGTACCTATCCAACTCTCGAATAAGATGGAAGAAGGTAGCCGGGTAAGGCTACCAAAAGCTCTCTGAAACACCAACTCCGACGTGGTGGAATACGAAGACCAACAAAGCTGTCACCTCCGATGGCTACCACAACTAACCGTAAGAATCGGGCGCAAACTCGGGTAAACACTAGCCTAGACACCACGCCTACGCTAATGATTACTACTCTAGTCACGCACGCTAACTAGAGCACCTAATACAAAGGAGATCCCATGCTAAAGTATAACAACTATACTAAACATAATATAAAAAGCATAAAGTAAATAGAGAAGATAAATATATTAAAACATAAGTCTTACAAGAATAGATACAAAGATATACCGTAACTCGATGACTCCCCGCGAAGACTCCTCCGAACCCGGGCGTAGCGCCGCTCCCCTAACTCTCAACTAGAACTACATTGGAAAGTCTAGCCCTAATTCTCTAGAGATGAGAGGTCATCCATTCGAGGGACGCCTCTACATCTCCATAATAATGTGGTGCCCTCGGGGGGGGGGTCTACCTCTTTATTTATAGTCTAGAAAAGCCTCATCTCTTCTAGACAGACGATGTGGGACTAATTCGACTTCGGCAATAGTGGAGATGCAAACCCTAAGGCGGTAGCAGGCCGTCCGTCGAAGCGGGCCACGAATGGGCTCCGGAGGGCGCCGCCGGCCCCGGTGGGGCCGAGCGGCCCCACCTCAGAAGCAGTGGGCCCCATCTTCGGTACATCGCCTTTCGGTGCCTTCTAGAGTCTTCTAGTGTTGGTTTCGGTGTAGAATTGATATCTTTTGACTCCGGACTCCGAATATGACAAATGATATATCCGTTTCGATCGTCTCGACGAGCCCGTCACAATGGTGTAGTCCAATTCCTTATTTGAGATACTTTTATTCTGTGCAAAATTGAATATACCTATAAAACAACCGAGAACAACACAACTCGTGGAACTCGTTAGAATCAAACCCTACAACTATGCGTTATGGTTGATATCATGTTATATTGAGCAATAATTGATGGTATAAAATAGGCGTTAAGGACCGTCAACACCGATCACATGAATACTTGCCGAATTACCAGAAATCAGTCGACCGCATGGTCGTTTGCCGAATGCTGTGAATATCCATCCGCCCTTCGTGAGTCTATCTTGCACTGGCCCACCTGTCATTCTCTTAATCTTACTGAAATCCAGTGTTAACAGGTGGCAAGGCTCGCGCTGGCTGAGAAGAGGAGAGGGAAACTGGGAGAAGCAGAGGAAAGGGAGAGGGAGGGAGGGAGGCCGTCTAGGAGCAAGAGGGAGAGGGAGGATGTGGGAGATGGAAACCCTAAGTGCTGCTTTTATACCAGGTATGTCTATCAGGCCGATATTGGCTGTCTAGCCTTCGAGATGGGCCAGTGTTATCTGAGGCGGGCTTTATAGTGTGCCTGCCTCGATTAATATATTAACCGAGACGTCTGTGTTAGAACAACCGCCTCTTTAATCGATATTAACCGTAGCGGACATTTTAAGGTGCCCGCCTCGGTTCATCGTTTTTGTGAGGCGGTTGTTTGTAACTTCCTCGGATAATTAAAATTGTCCGCCTCGGAGGCCCATTTTCAGAGGTCGCGTTAATTTTTATGTAGTAGTGGGGGCGCCACAAAGGCGGGCGGCGGATGCCTAGCCGCCAAGGCCGGTTGCCGAGGGCCCGCGTGGCCGCTCTCTCGCCATCATCGCTGCGGTCGCCGCTAGTTATCTTTTTATTATTAATAATTAAAGAATTAATATTAGAAAACTAAAAAGTCTATATTCGATAAGGGCTTTCCCCGTTATAGTCCAATCGGGACTATAAATCATATGTCATTGTAATCAGATTCAATCAAGAAAATAATTGGGGTAATTTTCTTTATTTCCAATCTCCCGCGATCTCGCTGTCTCCCTCCCCTGCCCAAGCCACCGCCGCCCCCCCCCTAGGGCGCTGCACCCCACCCTCCTCCCTCTCCTCTCCCAATCCACTAGTCCCTAATCCGCCCTTCTGCTACGTGTGTTACACTCACCCAACAACTAACATAAGAGCAAAAATATAGTAAAGAGTTATAAGTAGATTTTATATGCTGAGATGGATGAAAGAGTGCAAAGGAAAAATAGAGATGTGGATTGTAAGTTTACGGTAGGCTTACACATAAGAACCAATAAACTTTCTCAGAAAAAAAAAAGTAGGTCACTATATGACTATATGAGTAAGCTATAGTACACTTATAAATAAATATACAATATAGCTACTACACTAATGAACTGTATTACTATTAGCTTTAGTCTAAGGCCACGTTCCAGCAATAGTCCAATTAATACTGTATCTATCTTGGACCAAAGTACCGGGACCGGCCATGGACCCCTGGGCACTGGATGGGGATGGCGGTGTTGGAACCGGCCATCTCAACAAGACATCCAACCCTTCCTCCCACGACGTCGTGGCCTAGATCAATCCTGCACCAGGCACTCGACTCGAGACCACGTCGCTCCCAGGTGTCCCGCTAGTCGGCTCCGATATCCACATCAAAAGGACGCCGTGCTCGGATCTGGCGACCCTAGCCCCGACGTGCATACGGGTGAAGGGGCGCGGTGGCCAGCGAGCAAGATGCCCCGCACTGCCTGCGGCGGCCGCGATTAGGCACAGCGCCTGCCGGCCGCCCCCTGCTTTTCTGCTGCCTCGCTGCAGCTGGTGAAGACTCTGCCAATCATCTCCGGCATCTCGTCGTCTGCAGGTTCAGCTTGGATGTGCTTTTGCAGGATCTTGAAATACGGGTGAAAACCCTGCCTGGCTAGCTCTGGGCCGGCGGCGATGACGCAATCGGCGTCATATTCCCCTTTGGAGGCGTCGCTGTAACTTTCTCTTCCTTGCGAAAGCCTTTCTAAGCTTGATGCATTTGCTAGGAAGGGCTCGGGGCGTATGCCCTTACGAGCCTGGTGCTTTCAGTCGTTGATGATGGCGTCTGCGGGCGTCATTTACCTTCTTGAAGGCATTAACACAAGCACACCTGCTCCTAGCCATGCCCCGCACTGCGGCATTTGAGACTCAGTTGCGGCGTGAAGAGCAAGCCAAGGACGCCCTCTCGTTGATCAAATGGAGGGTGGAAGCATTTATATCGTTTGCTGTAATGTCCTGGTCTATATATAAGACTATGGCTTTTCTCACTTTTGTTTTTCTCTCTTTTTATAATAATTGGCTGTGTACATCCCTGGATGTAGAGCCCGGATAATGATTATCCTTTATCGAAAAAAATGACAGCATCTGCCTACTACCAGGCTTAGTGTTCGTCGCCGCGTGCACCATGCATGCTTCCTGCTGCAAATAAAGGGTCATCGCAGAAGCCTCTTTGCCGCCACATGCACGCACCTCTCCCCAAGGCGACCCCAAACCACCTCCGATCATCGAGCCGGCAAGCTAATAAGTGGCCGGCGAGCGTGCAGCTATCAGTAGTACCACCGAGCACATGGAGCCCACGCCAGCGGCGCCGCGCATCCACCTGGAGTGCCCGCAGACTTGCGTGCCGACGCGGGCGGTCGAGCCTGGGCGGACGCGCCGCATCGCCGTGGCCGCGCCGCCCCCGCTGCCGGCGGCCGCGCTGCAGCGGCGCACTCGCGTGGTGCTCTACTACCGCGTGGAGAACGGGGCCTCGGCGCCGTCGGCGCGGCTGTGGCAGGAGGCGGTGTGGGCGAAGGAGTCGCTGAGCGAGGCGGCGGCCGACCACCCGGAGATGGCCGGTCGGCTCCGGCGCCACGCCGACGGGTCGTGGGAGGTGAAGCTGAACGACGCCGGCGTGAGGTTCGCCGAAGCCACGGCGGAGGTGACCCTCGACGAGTTCCTGGCGGCCGCCGTCGTCCACGACAAGGACGGGGCGCACGACGGCTGGGAGGCCGCGCTGGCGCCGTGGGTCGACGTGAACGTGGAGGACCCCGACGTGAGCGCGCTCGTCCACGTGCAGGTAACCGTATCCATGCCCATGGCCCATGCCAAGCGCTTCCACCTTGACTGTGACAACAGCCGGCCGGCGTTCCGTGGCGTGTGCGTGCACCAGTCACCACTGCACCGTAACAAGTTCAAATCTCAAATCCAAGCTCTATGTGTGTGGCAAAGATGTGTTAGAGCTTCCATAGAGCTTTTGGTTTGAAAGGTTTGAATACAGTTTTAAAACTATGGGAAAAATCTATGCCATACTCTATGTGAAAAATCTTTGGTTTTAATGCTCACTACCCTAGATTTGCACAACACCACCGGTTCAAAATCCTCCATCACTACCGAATTTTGAACCAGTAGTGGCATACCGCAGTACGTGATGAGGAGGGCTCATCACTGCTGGTTGTTGAACCGACGATGATGAGGTACCAGGAAACTCAAAAAATATCCCAAAATATAGCAAAAAAAACTTTTTTAAACACAGTGCTCAAACCTAAGACCTCCAGCTTCGTATATACCTTCCCTAACCACTTCACCTATCAGACATTCGTGTCCATTTAGAATATTCGTCCCTAATGATTTTATGTTCAGCTGATTTAAAAAATAAGTATTTGAACCTCTAAATAAATTTAAATAAAAAAAGATGAAAATTACAAAGTTTCATAATTTTTTAAAATCTAAAACTTTGGTTTTGATTATTTTTTTCATTAGAGATTATTTGAAAATTTTGAATTGCAAATTTAATTAAGTTCAGTCATAATTATCGGTAGATAGATGATTTTAAATGCAAAAGTTGTTAACTACAAAGTTTCATAACTTTACGATATCTATAACTTTTATTTTGATCATTTCTACATCTAAGGTTTTTTTAAAAAAATTGAATTTCAAATGTGAGATTTCAAACGTAATTTTTATTGGATGGATGATTTTAAACAGAAAAATTTACCACTATAAAGTTCCATAACCTTTTAAGATCTATAACTTTTGTTTTAATAGATTCTCCATCCAAGTTTCTTAAATAGCACTATATACCCACTTATGACTATAGACTATATGGACTCATTAGGTATAAACTTATATAAAATCTAGTGAATCAAATGTCTTAGTATTAAAATAACTTCAAATTAAAAAAGTTATGAACTATAAAGTTATATAATTTATCGAGATCTATAATTTTTGTTTAGGTTGTTCCTTCATCCGAGATTACTAACTAGCATCACTACATACTCATCAATTGCCACTATAGACCATATGGACTCCTTTTATACATATTAACTCTATAAAACATTGTGATGTGTATTTAAAATCCAAATGGTCTCAAATTAAAAAAATTTGAACTACAATGTTGTAGATCTTGTTGAGTACTATAATTTTGATATAAAGTTTGTCCTGATCGGACATCATATGAGAAAATTATGAAGTTTTTGGCATAACATATCAGTGTCAGTTTGTGGCTAAAACCAGCGGTGATAGCTAGTATCAGTGGCGGTTTTAGCCAAAAACCGATAGTGATGACCCAGTATCTGTCGGTTCATGGCTAAAACCAGCAGTAGTATGAACCGTAAGTGATGACCCAATTATTATCGTCGTTGGTCTTATCACTTTGTCGGTTTTAGCCAAAAATGAACAGTGATAAACTGGGAGGCACTATCACTACCGGTTTATTAAAATCCGACAATAATGATACCGACAGTGATAGTCAAATCTGTAGTAGTGGCTTTTAATTTTTTTGGTTGATAATTGTGTAGTTTAGCCAAAAACGAACAGTGATAAACTGGGAAGCACTATCACTACCGGTTTATCACCGTCGGTTTTAGCCAAAAACGAACAGTGATAAATGGGAGGCACTATCACTACCGGTTTATTAAAATCCGCAGTGATAGTCAAATCTGTAGTAGTGACTTTTAATCTTTTTGGTTGATAATTGTGTAGTTTAGCCAAAAACGAACAATGATAAACTGAGAGGCACTATCACTACCGGTTTATTAAAATCCGGCAGTAATGATACCGGCAGTGATAGTCAAATCTGTAGTAGTGGCTTTTAATCTTTTTTGGTTGATAATTGTGTAGTTTAGTTAAAAGTTTCAGTTTACTACTTTGCTGCACAAGGTCATTGAGATCTTAAGTCCAAAATTATCATCAAGTTGAAAGTTCTCTATATATCCCATATAAAATATATAACCAAAATTATTCACGAGACAGCAACTTTTTTTTATGTTGTGATTTGATTAATCCCATAATATGTCGGCCCATACCTCGAAGGTGCAAATGTTTACTTAGTGCAGATGATGAACACATAAAAAAAATATTATTTACATAAAATTTTCAACAGTTCAAATCTCAACATCTGTGAATAAGTTTATCAAAATTAAAATAATTACACATAAGCTTCTCTAGCCATGAACGAATGTGTGGGTGGTAAGATTTTGCTCTTAGCTAGTATATCTAAGGCAAATTCTGATTTCAATAGTATTCTCCGATGAATGGTCACGTTTTCAGCTTTTCTGCTATTCATCGGATGCCCACTGCACGCTACAATAAAACCATGCATATCTTCTCCACGTCCATCTCTTTTTGTCTCTTTTACATTTTATTTAGGGATAGCGTTCACTCGTTATTTTGAGCAAGGGTGATTGAATAGAAGACACCCGATCAATATAATTATACTACCTCGATTCTACGAAGGATGCAATTTATTTTATGTTTTAGTTCAAGTCAAACCATTGTTGAATTTAACTGAATACATAAAAAAAAGTTGTTAACGTTTATGATTCCGATATACCGTGGAAGTCCATTGTAAAATCTAAGGATATTTTGGTATGATGAATATCAATATCTTGACATAAAATTACATAAAATTACATAAATTTAAAATTATTTGGCTTAGCTAGCATTATATATATGGTAACTGCGTATCCTTTCCAGAATTGAGGGCGACGTACATGTCATGTCTGTTAAATCAAAATACCAAATCGATACAGATATATAGCTACATCACCCAACAACATACATAATTATATGTATATCCTACTATCCGATTAAGTCGTACGTCCAAATCAATATAAACATATATAGCTACAACACCCAACAACCTATCATTACTCACTCTGATAAATACACCAGCAATATGGAGTCTCCATCCTGAAATTCAATTTGCTCACCCTAATATTAATGGTAAAGGAATGTTTATGTTATTATTTTGGTCATACACTCTTGTAGACACTGACTAATATTTCCCTTTACCTCCTGGTCTCTCCGGGTTGCTCCTCACGGGTGGCACGGCCGCACGGGAACTCTGCCGCCCGCCCTCCGTCCACCTCGCCTCTTGTCCTCGTCGTCTCTGGAGCACATCACCAAGAAGACAGTTGGTCGTAATGAAAATGGCGGCAGGCCTTCTTCTTCCTTCTCCGGTGGCCTAGCTTGTGGCAAGATCCGGCATACCGTGTAATCTTGCAAAATATTACAAGACTAAACTAGCACTAAGACAGTTTTCTAATGATATTGTTCCCACAAATTCTACAAAAGTTTTTAAAATGGTATTGATAGGTAAAGTCCAAATGTGTTGATGACTTCTTGAACTCTACTAACGCCCATACTACATACTGTACCTTTTATTTTTAACTCTCAAAGAAAATTAGAATGACTTGCAATCTGAACCGAGGAAGTAATCTTTTCTGACTTGAGGGTTACATGTTTATTTATAAATACAGCAATAGCTAACGTTTTGTGTTGTCTGCTCGATCAGCTGACACGGTTCCAGGGGGACGGAGGCTTCGCCGTGGGCGTCAGCTGCAGCCTGATGTTGTCCGACCCGCTGTCACTGGCGAGGTTCCTCGCGTCGTGGGCGCGCACGCACGCCAGGATCAAGGCCCAGAACGACGTCGCCACCCACCAGATGATGCAGTACGCGAGCTACTTCCGGCGCCCGGACGCCAGGGCCGTGCGCGCGCTCACCAAGTCCATCCCCCTCGACGCTTTCTCCTCCACCGACGGTGACCGCACCACCGAGACCGTGCTCTTCAGAGCCATACCCATCACCGCCGGCGGTGTGGGCGCACCGCCCGACCACCACGCGCTCGCCGTCACCTGTGTCGCCCAGGCGAGGGAACGGCTCGGCGGCGCGGCAGGCAAGGTGCCGCCGCAGTTCCCGGTCGTCATCTTCCACGACAGAGATGGCGGCGATGGTGGGGTGAGCGTCGAGACGTGCGCAGCGGATTATGGGCAGCTGCAGAGCGGCAGTGGCAGGCGATACAAGCTTGAGGTTGCCCAGTGGCGAGAGCTTGGGCTGGAGGAGCTGGTGCTCAGGGACAGCAAGCCCGTGCGCGTGTCGTACGGCATCCTGAACGGTGGCTGCGACGACGGGCTTGTGGTCGTGATGCCTGACGGCGGCCGCGCTGCCGGTGAGTTCCTGGTCGCGGCGACGGTTCCCAAGTGAAGAACGTTGGGAGGCTCTGGCAGCTGGGGCGAGAAAACTCCCGTGCCGTCATAATCGATGATACTGTTTTCAACGGCTTTTAATTTTAGTAAAAGTTGTCATTTTAATAATGTGTGCACTGTTGTCATAACGACTGCGTTTGTGTGTAAAAATAAAAGGAATAAGACAATATACTGCAAAATAAAACGAGTTGTGGCTTTTGACCATGATTGCTCATCAAATAAATGCAACGTTTACCCACAAAAAAACAAAACATTTGCAACATTGTGAACATTCAAACGCTCCGCTCTGAATTTCTGTCAATCTGCAGCACACACCATGGACCAGGAGACCTACAGAATATTGCCATCGGCAGTACTACATGGTGAAAGAAGGCAACAGTCCCTCAGGCGCTATATAGAACCTTACCAGTTACTCATTCGTCTTCCCAGTCGTGAGTTAGCATATCTTTCAACAAATCACGCATAATTCTAAAATACCGTGAAGAAGACAATATAGTTATCTTATATCTTGCTCTGGGATCGGCTTTAAACGCACATGTTTCTCGTGGGTTGGCAATAAAGAGTAGACCAATGACTAGCTCAAATTCTACTATGCTGGACAGAACCACAAGCCTGCCAGCCAAATAGTTCTCACCTTAAAAGCAGGGCCATGCAAGCATCAGACATTACGGTGCATTTAAAATTCAAGATCCAAATGTGTGACACTACACATGAAAGAAACGACTAAACTGTTAGAACCAAACAACCAATGAAACTTTTGACACATGCATAGAATACCCACTGTAGGACACTGGCTGTTCCAGCCCGATCAACCATCTTCACAGAAAGTAGTGTCTCCAAGCAGACAAACATCATGTACCAGGCAAAAGGTAGCACTTACCATGTAGTTTCAGGAACTTAACACAGCATCTGAGCTGTCTAAGAGAACATAAGCACAAAACACATCCAGTATGCTAGGTGAGTTCACGCCAAGAGTGGATGAAAAATGACAAGTACAAAGTTAACGATATCATCTCGTCTTGTTACTTGGCAAACTTCCATAGGTACAGTCTATTGAATCTGTTTGTGTGTGCGGCACAGACTGAAACTGCCAAATTAGAAAATAAGGTCAGATGTTTCCCAATTGGTAAATAGTAGTCAAAAAGAAATTCAGATTAATCGTAAGCACAAACAATACATTGCACGTCACTACCAAAGCATTGTACTTGCATATTATTTGCTTTATGACAGCAGTGAATTGCAAATAAGCAAATAAGCTAGTAAAAGAAAGCATGCACACAATCGTAACGAAAAGCTCATGACTAAACCTGAGAACGGTTTGGATTGAAACCAATTTCTAAGGTCTAGTTTCTCTTTTGGGTTGATTTGGTTTGGTGAAAAACAAGCTGAGAAGGCTGGTGGGCTATAGTTGGGTTTGGTTTAACTGCCAAAGTGGACTGCTTAGATTTGTGATTGGTCCAAATATTTTGGTCAGCTCTGTGGTTCTACTAGGGACTTCAGCCCAACAAAGCACCACACACCAGCCCTAGACCGTAGCCCCATATAAGTTCTGACTGTGGCAGTGAGGTGCCAAGGTCCCCGTCCCCGATCTCGTAGGCTCATACCGGGCGGCGAGGTCGTGCCACTATCGTGGACATTCTCGCGGGGCTCCTGCTGCCAAGGCCGCCAGCTAGGTGCCCTGGTCCCTGGTCCCCAGTGGAGGAGGGAGGGGGGGGCTGGGGGGCCTGGCACTCCCCAACAATCCGCTAATCCTTCATTGAGTGCTTATATTAGTTAATTTATGAAGGGCTGGCCCCCTCAATTGGAGTCCAACCAGGCAACCAGTGCTTAAAGCCCACTAAGTTGCAGCCCAATTAGCCTACAAGTGCCTGCACGGCTGGCGGCTGCACCCAGTTCGATTGGGATGCACCACAACGCGTGATTGGCCACTCTTCGTATTCCATAGGCGGTCTGCATTGATCCTTGTTCCTTGACTCGTCTTTTCAGCTTCCACACGCAGCACAGCAGGAATCAGTAGTAGTCGAGTAGAGCCACAGAGGTCGAGCCTCCGAGACCGTGAGACGGGCAGACAGCGGGTCGGCAAGATTCCACCCCCGAATCATTGCAATGTCGAGGTTGCCTTCTTCAAGTCAATACCGACGCCATGCCTAAACGGGAGCCGGCCAGAATTCTAGGCCCGGGTACGCTACCTTCTACCGCCGCCCTTCCCCTTTGCCCCTTTTCTTCTTTACAGCACTATACACAACCTCTTGTTCAATAGCACTTGTTTATAGTTTATTTAATCTAATCACTTGATCGGTTAGGTGATATGAAGAGGAAAAGGCAATTCATAGTTTCTTTAAACCTGTTGGTTCAAATGCTAATTATATTCAAGCTGAAAATTCCAATGCTAATTCTATTCAACCTAATAATTCATAGTTTCTTTTCTATTCAAGACTGTTGGTAAACCCATAGCAACTTGGTTATCTTTTACTTGCTTTTTATGCTGCCCCCCCTACAATTCCTGCCTCCGCCCCTGCTGGTCTCTTACTGTTCTCTCCTTCCCCATCACCATCACCGGTTACCAGTACGAATGTGTCATGGCCGTCTGGCTCAATAGTGATGAGCTCCACCGCACTACCACCGCCGACCCACCCCTGACGGCGTCTGCTAGACCTTCACGTGCTGCTCCAGTCCCTACCTAGTGGCGTGCTTTCTGTCAAGGACTTCAGGAAGCATGCCAGGGGCCTGTGGAGGAGCAGGAGCAGGAATGGGCACTGGGCACGACACTCAAACTACTTTCGCTGGGTTACGATCGGAGCAAGGTCTTCTTGGTGCGGTTTTCTTCCTATTTGGTCATGGTGTTGGTCCTATTGATGTGCTGCCTACCCAGATCTCTAGAATGGTAGGAAATCACAGGACAGCCTGCAAGGGTATGAATAAGATTTTTTTTGCAAAAAAATGTAATAATCGTGCCTTACCATGAAGACAAAAGCATAACAGGCTCTGAGTCAAAGTGGGAAGTTTAATACAGACCAAACTCACTGAATTGGTTTCAGATCGGAACTAAAATACAAATCAGCACAAAAATTGAAAAGCAACAGAGATAAACTCACCAAACTCAAGAAAGGGTTGTACACATTATGCGAGTACTCTGAACAAAAGTGCTAGCTGGGCCAAGTTTAGCACATCAAAAAACCACCTCTTTATATGCTGTTACAACAAGGGAAAGTATGGCCATAGCTCACTTCTAGCTAGGCTTAGGCTAAGTCTAGGAACCAAACAAACCCTTAACCTCTACGCATGAATGGGGTAATAACATCTGAAACCACCACCTGCTTGTATCTTGTGCCAATTCAGTCTTCTATGAGTATAAGCAGGTGACAAAGACAGCATAGCCAACAAATTGGCACCATTTAACCTGAGTTTGACTAGAGTCACCCATGAACTACAAAAAGACCAATTACTGATGCAACTAGATCAACAAAATGTACCAAAAATAACTCCAGCTAGATATGAAAGATATGGTAAATCTAGCAAATGTGATATTGAATCAATCAATCAATTTGACAAAAATGTAAAGTGAGGACTTAGCCACTCAGGGTAGGAGACTGTGCCAAAAGAAAAAAAAAACTAGAGCTAAAAATTCGGTTATGATCTTTAACTATAATAAGCTATTTACTCTTACAGATTAAAAAAACAAAATGGACAGAGGAAACCATCTCACTCCCTCAAAATAAGTACCTTGTCTTTTCTCAAGGAAATATGGTGCATGTTCACACCATAGAAACAGAAAAAAAAAAAGACAAAAATATTGGCGGGCCTTGAGCCCCTTGTACTTATATCTTATTTCCTTTATGACACTAGTGAATTGCAAATAAGCTAGTAAAAAAACAAAATCATGCACACAATCATATTGAAAAGCTCATGACACATGAGGATGAGGTCATTGACCAATTCAGAAGCATTACAGAACACAACCATTCAGTTTTGCCATCAGCTCAAGTTGAATCATGTAAAGAAGGGATAAGTAAAAAAAGACTATCATATCACTTAATACTGCTCCATACAACTACTGGCTACCAAATTTCATCAGTTCTCTTACTCCACACAAAAAAATGCTAGCATCAAGTTGCAGTTAATAATGCTCCATGATACTATTGGCTATAGTGAGAATCAATTTGTTAATTTGCGCCAAAGCATGCAGGGAATAATTCAAATGTTGTGTAGCCAGTACTAAATTCATGTTCATGGAGATTGAAGGAAATATTCAATGCTAGTACTGCTTGCAAAAAGTTATTCTACGTTATTATATTATGGCAACTAGCAGTTTTATGACCTACTACAATTTTTATTAAATATCTGAATTTTACCAGACAAAAGTCTTTATCTGTACCACAATTTAACATACTTACATAGACTTATATCTCTGACCTACAATAAGCCTCAAGGCAATGAACAAGTTAGTTATTTTCATTAACATACTTTACGGGACAACCTACAAGGGTATAAAAAAGACTCTTTTTTGCAAATTATTTGATAATCGTGCCTTATCATGAATAGAAAAGCATAACAGGCTCTGAGTCAAAGTGGCAAGTTTAATACAGCGCAGACTTTATATACTGCCAATGTTCATACAGTAACTTCAAAAACTATAGCATTCAAGCTGCCAGCAGACACATAAAAAAATCCACGCTTGAATACTAATAACTTATGAGAAATCAAACAAGTGGATCAATATATAATATTCCAGCTGTTGGTGCCTACAAACAATTAAAACAAAAGCACCAAAGGAACTAGATGTGTACCTGCCGCAACTAATGCTTTCTCCACTCATTGATCCACCTTGGACAGACAACAAAACAGTGGATGACCGCAATGCTGATGACACTTATCTCAAAGACGAGAGAACCAAACTTTTCAGCAAAACACCCCTTCCCTGATGTGCTCCTTTCCACCCAAAGTCCAGCCATCGCGAACATATAAAGAATCCACGATGCGAGTTTGAAGTCTTTAACAAGGTGTCCCAACACTGCCCAAAAAATTTCTCTGCCTTGTCTAGGAGGTTTAGGAGCCGGTGCCTAGTCCAAAATTAGAGTCAGTTGCAGGCACGATTATAAGTACAAGGGCACAACAGAAACAACTAAACCAGAGCACCAGTACTCGAGGAGCTATTGGCGAGTAACAAAGAAACTATGCTTTCAGTACAGCAGAATGCACGATTCCTTGCCTCACCTCTTCGGACTCCATAGCCGCGACGGCCCCGCGCAGCCCGAACAGATACAAAGCGACAGGCCACAACATGAAGGGAACAGATGCCGGCGTAAGCCGCGGAGTTCCCTGCGTCGGCCAAGCGGGCGCCGGCGGCGCCGCCGGCGCGGCGGCCCAGGATCCCGAGCGCCGGGCTGGCGTGGAGCATCCACAGCCCGCCGCAGGAGCTGTAGACCACGGCGTGGGCGACGGGGTGGTCGATGACGCGGCCCATCCACCGCAGCTCCCGCGGCAGCGAGGCGTGCTCCCCGGCGACCATCGATGGAACCCTAGGAGCGGCTCTGTTTCGCTTCCGGCGATGGACTCCGTTGTGGAATTGTGGTTGACACTGGAAAGGGGGCTGGTCTCCTCGTCTCGGAGTCGGAGGGGTCCGGTTTGGTCAATTTGGACCGGAAGTACGAATAGCCCAGGGAATGGCCCAACAACACGGTGAATTAGCTCCCAAATTTATAAGCAACAAACGCCCGTGTAAAGAAAATAGTCATTTGTTTCTCAAACCAAAAAAAAAAGAAAAGAAAAGAACAGTAGTGAATCTTTAATAGGGTGAGCAAAAAACTAATTATTTCTTAGGCCTGTTCGGATCCAGGGCTAAAAAATAGTCTACCTTATGAAACCGGATTAAAATAAGATAGTTGTTGTTGACGCTGAATTAGGTCAACACACTCGATAAGGAGCTAGCACGCTCGATGTAGGGCCAAACCGATTTTGAGATCGGTCGGCGCCTAAAGGATATCCACACCTGGACCTTGTGCCTCCAGCGATGAGCGCGATACGCAAGACACGTCACCGGAGGAGCCTCGCCGGGAGCGCGATACGCAAGACACGCCGGCAAGGTCTCTTGAGACCCGAAACCCCACACGCTCGGGAGGGACCCCGTCGGGCGTGCAGCGGCGGCTATGGCTGCCCTAGCCGGCCTAACCGCTCTAGAGCTTCGCCGTCGTCGATCCACCGTCCATGCAGCGTCGACGAAGAACGAAGAGAAAAAGAGAGGAAGAGGGGGTAAAAGTTGTAGTAGATGTGTTTTTAACGATTGGATAGATGGGATCTCAATCGGCCATGATCTCCTTGTTTATATAGGAGGGGGTGGTCTTATCCCAGTAGAAAACATCTCCAAGGCTTAATCTCCATGTTTCCCACGTCCAAAGATTAACCAAAACCGATTTAGGAACAAATCGGTTCGGGATCTGAAAGTTAGATTCGGAACGGACACTACCGGTGGTACCGGTCAGGCTCTACCGGTAGTACCGGTCGTTAGCGGTAGTACCGGTGGAAGACCGGTAGTACCGGTAGTTCACTTTTGCGCCAAACTACACCAATTTCCGTCACCCACTGGTAGTACCGGTCTCGGACCGGTAGTACCGGGTAGTTCATTTTTGCGCAACGAGCATCGACCACCCGGTAGTACCGATCCTCACGGACCGGTAGTACCGGTAGTACTTCGTGCAATCTTCCAGGGTGCACAACTCTTGCATCCGGATCTCAAATTAAACGTTCTATATATGTTTTTTGACTATCTCGACGAGAGGAACGCAATGGTGAAGTCCATTTTCACTTTTGACAACTTTCTAAGATCTGGACATTTTTGAGTGTCAACATATGTCCCCCTGTTTTCAGGTGAATGACATATGAACCTGAAAACACAATTCAAAGCCAAATAGCAATGATACCCATCTCATCGGCCACCCAGCGACTAACGGCGATGTATACATCGGCTATTTTTGTTCTAAGGGCGATACATGTATCGGCCATTGTTTGAAAAGCACTATAACTTCTCGCCAAACACTTGAAAGGTACATTTTCAAGTATCTTCCGTTTATTGCTCTCAGGAGACTTTCACCTTGCAATATCTCTAGCATATATGAATTTATTGTTAGATTCAGCTTGACCATTAACAAGGGAGTCCTCCAATCTCCTGAATCGGTCACATCATCACTAGGAATCATATTAGACCGATTCGGATTTTTAATTGAGTGAAATCTCCGAGCCAACTCTAGGAAAGTTGGCTAGTCCGACCGACCCGGTCGGTTTAGCCGGGCTGGATCGCTGGCCGATTGCTAGAATCGGCTTAGACGATTCCAACGCACTCACCACAGAGAGAAAATTCAAATCCGGCTTGGCCGACTCTCGAGTCGGCTCGGCCAGCCTCGCAGCACTGCACGAAAAAAAGTTCAAATCCTCGATGCATCGGTCTTTCTTGAATATAAAATTTATGTCCACTGACATTATAGCCCGATGCTTATTGAACTAACATATTGGCCATATAGTTTTCAAGCCTTGAAACATACCAAATTTGAAATTAGCAAAGAAACAATGATATCAAGGCACTCATCAAACTACACACTATGTGATTATTTAAAACACCAAAACATAGCGGCTTACTTGCATTATTAGTAAAGAACCACCACAGGCTTCAACATGTCATACTTCAAGGATTGCAACATAGTCAAGCCGAATAAGAAACCGCTAGCGTATTCGGCCCGAAGTTTGATGTAAATGTAATTCTAATCGGCTTGATGTTTCAAATAGCATAATTATGAGAAATAATGATTATGCCAACACCTTAGCCCTTTTTGCAAGCCGATTAATCATATTGTCATATCCATAAAGTAAAATACATATATCATGCCCCCCGAGCCTTAAAGCTTTCAAAGAAAGTTTTATGGGGACTTTTCTAATAGCACGATGGTTACAAGCATTCATCGGCTATGTTTTTATTCTAAGGGTGATAACAAAGTATCGGTCATATGAGTTCATTCACATGAGTATGCATAGCCGAAATAAAATATTTCGGCTTTTGATCATTGATAAGCATAATAATTTGGCAACCCTCCATAAAATAAAGATCCATACCAAGGATCAAAATAAGAAGCTGAGGGATGACTATACATACCATGAGATGAATTCCACATAAACATAGGCAAAGAGACGAATGATGCAAAGACCAAAGATTTTGATGATTTGGTGCAAATCTCCAACCATAATTGTTTCTTGAATCTTTTTTCTCTTTTTATCTTTGACGCACCACTTTCTTGAGCATCATCCTTGTGAGTTTGAACACTTCCTTTAGGAAGCCATGCCAAGCCTTTTGCTTTTAGCTTCTCTCGCACTAAGCTTTGCCAACTTGCTTTCTTGCCACTTCGATAAACCGATTGAGCATATCGGTTTTATTTCTGTTTTGGACAGCAGCAAATCTTTCTTAATTTTGGTCACTCTTATCTTTCTTTGTTCAGATTTGGCATTTAGAATATCAATAGATGATTCTCCCATGTCTTTGCCATCAATAGCCTGATTTTTCAACAATGTAATCGGCTTTTCAATAGTTAAACTCAGATCTGAACATTTGTTCTTTCGGCCATCATACTTCACACGGTAAAATTGCTTTACCTCTTTCTTCTTTGGTGAGCTCCGGACCGATTTTGATCAAAAGCGGTCTTTATAAGATGATGATCTTTGTGAATATTTAGAAGCTGCATATTGTATATATTGTGTTCTAAAATAAGATGGATCATGTGCCTCTTTATCAAATCAGTCATAAGATAAATAAGGATGAAAATATGCAGGTTGTGATCTATGAGGCATAGGAATTGGTCGCTCAAAAGGAGAATATACTTTGCTGCGTGAGATCTATCTCCTTGCCAGTTCTTCTCTTGAGACTTACGTTTTAGAGGCAATCTTGATGGCTGAACTTTCTTTGATCGATTAGCAATATTTGCTTCACCGATCTTCTTATATTTGGCTAGAAGCTCTTGAAGCTAAGCTTCGGTCTTCTATCCTTTTTGCTTCTCATGAGCTTTGCCTCCATCAACATTATGAGCATCCTTCTTTTCTCCATCTTGATAGACATACTCTAAAGAAGAATCCTCGGTCGATTTTTCTTGCTTAACTGGATCAATCGGCTTTTGCTCTAACTGGAGAGATTTCACCGCCCCCGGTGTCTTTTGAAATTGTAGCGACATTGCTATCCTCCTGAAACATGTCCAATTTGCGCTTCTTGGATAGCAACCTTGTCTTCACTTGAGGGCTCTAAATCTCTCTCATAAGCACTTGAGCTTTGAGCCTTATGTGAATCGGCTAATGTAAGCCGATTCGAAACCTGTTGCCATCAAGACCGATTGAATCCAATCGGTCTATTTGTTGAGCTTGAGAAAATCTCAATCGACCTTTATCAATGGCCGATTGGATCACATGACGAAACATATTGCAATTACAGGTATTATGATCATAGGAATTATGCCACTTGCAATATGTAAGCCCTTCTAAGTTTTGAAATGATGGCAAAGCATTGTGATCAATGATTCTAATAAAATTATTCTTAAGTAAGATATCAAACACATGATCACAAAAGGTAAAGTCAAAGGTGTACTTTGATTTCTTCAACCGATTCTTTTGTGGAATCGGTTTTAAAAGCTAGGCAAACGAAGGGATCAGATTTAACATCAATCCATTCGGCCACACCTTTGCAACTACTTTTGGAAAGCTTTAACTTTGATAAACCAGTACCATCGGCCTTACCATATGGCATAATCCGTTGGCCGATAGAATCTGAACTCATCTTATCTTCAACAAATATAATGCTATTCCTAATCGGTCTTTTACAACTATTTATAAGGATATATCTAATAGATGCGAAATTGAAATAGCACGACGGATTGGAATTTAAGCAAAATATTTGTATTTTGTACCTTGTTGATCATTTCGGAGAAGTGTACATCCTTGACTTGTATAATGTTGCTCTTCAACTCCAAATAACGATCAACAACAAAAGCCGAATCATCCAAAGACGTATCGGCGGCTGCGAGAAACCAAAGAAGTCGGCTTAGCCGATTGGAAATCGGCTAGGCCGACTTGGGCACTAATGCTTGGTGGAGTCGGCTTAGCCGACTTCGAGGCAAGCATCAAAGGCAATCGACATGACCGATTGAAGAGTCGGTCTAGCCGATTCGAAGCGAACCCCGAGAGGCAATCGGCCTAGCCCGACCGGGTAGTCGACTTAGCCAATTTGGAACAAGCGAGGCAGCTCTCCCTTCTTGCTTGTAGGGGCTTGATCTTCATCGATGATGTGATAATCACTAGATAAGCACACAACCCCTTTAGCTCCTAAAAAAGTCAAGTCCAGTTGATTTCTTGTGTTTCACACGTTTTTACGTAACAAGACTTGCTTTCATGTCTACTATTAATCCACTTTTAGCCGATGACTTCGTAGTGATCGGCTTTTTTTGCATTGGTCTTTTCAAAGTATTCATAAAATTGCTCCTCTAATTCAGACCATGAACAAATAGTACATTGAGGCAAAGATGTAAACCATGCAAAGGCAATACCGGTGAGGGATAAAGGAAAATTTCTTATTCTTATATAGTCTTCTTTACCGAAATCACCCAAGCTGTGAAAGATATATACTAATATGTTCCATAGCGGTTTTACCATCTTCACCATTAAACTCGTAGAAATCGGTACCCACCAACCATCGGGATCTCTCAAGTAATCATAACACAACGGATATGGTCTATGATAAGCGGGCACCTTCCATTTAGAGGAGCCATATGGATTTCTAGCATGGGCTAAATCTTTATTGATTTGGCTAGATTTTAGAGCAACATATGAAGCCGAATCATGATCGTTAGTATGTATGCCCATTGCTGAATTTTCATTGATTCGGCTACAATTATTAGCAACTTGTGAAGCGAATCATGAGTTTTAGCACTCGAATGTCTTGCTGAAATTCCACTAATTCGGCTAAAGCTAGAAGTAGCATATGAAGCCGAATCGTGAGCATTAATCCCTGCATAAGGTGCTAAACTTTCATTGATTCGACTATGGTTATTGGTAACATGTGAAGCCGAATCATGAGCACTTGCACTTAAATACCTTGCTGAATTTTCATTAATTCGGCTTGAGTTTAGAGTAACATATGAAGCAATTATGAATAGAAGCATTGGCATATAGTGCCGAATTTTGAGAGCAATTGGCTAAGTAATTATCATTGTTATAGCCAATTGTCTCATTCATCGGCATGTCATGTGGTAGAACCACATATTGTGAACTTATAGCCGATGAATAAGAATTTACATGTTGTATCTTTGTTAGATGCATTCGGACTCAAAGTATTCATAGTTGACATCGGTTTGTTGAACATAATGAGAACCATTAACAACATGAGAATTAGCCGATGTAGCATATCTACTATTATCATAACTAGCAACACCAACATGAGAGTTCATAGAACTTGCAAAATAATTATTAGGATCATAAGAAACATTTGCAAGTTGTACCTCGGGGTGATTGTAGTAATATTGTGATGAAACACCTTGGTACTCCATGATTTAGAATTTGACCACCTTGCTGAAATTTCCAAAAACACGTGCAACTTGTTGCAAAATACCAAGCAAGATAACAAGAGGTCAAAACCAGATGCAATCGGCCTTTTGGGCGGATGCAACAATAATGGCGATCACAAAAAAGATAGATTGAAATCAATGGATAGGCTAGGTCGGAGAGATCGGCTATATGAGATAGCCGAACCAATCGTCCCCAGCCGGAGTCGCCAAAAAAGTGTGTTGACGCTGAATTAGGTCACCACACTCGATAGAGAGCTAGCACGCTCGATGTAGGGCCAAACCGATTTTGAGATCGGTCGGCGCCTAAAGGATATCCACACGGACCTTGTGCCTCCAGGCGATGAGCGCGATACGCAAGACACGTCACCGGAGGAGCCTCGCCGGGGCGCGATCACGCAAGACACGCCGGCAAGGTCTCTTGAGACCCGAAACCCCACACGCTCGGGAGGGACCCCGTCGGAGCGTGCGGCGGCCCGGGCTGCCCTAGCCGGCCTAACCGCTCTAGAGCTTCGCCGTCGTCGATCCACCGTCCCATGCGGCGTCGGCCGAAAGAACGAGGAGAAAAAGAGAGGAAGAGATGGTAAAAGTTGTAGTAGATGTGTTTTTAACGATTGGATAGATGGGATCTCAATCGGCCATGATCTCCTTGTTTATATAGGAGGGGGTGGTCTTATCCTAGTAGAAAACATCTCCAAGGCTTAATCTCCATGTTTCCCACGTCCAAAGATTAACCAAAACTGATTTAGAAACAAATCGGTTCGGGATCTGAAAGTTAGATTCGGAACGGACACTACCGGTGAATACCGGTCGGGCTCTACCGGTAGTACCCGGGCCGTTAGCGGTAGTACCGGGGGAAGACCGGTAGTACCGGTAGTTCACTTTTGCGCCAAACTACACCAATTTCCGTCACCCACCGGTAGTACCGGTAGTTCATTTTTGCGCAACGAAGATCGACCACCGGTAGTACCGATCCTCACAGGGCCGGTGAGTACCGGGTAGTACCGTGCAATCTTCCGGGGTGCACAACTCTTGCATCCGGATCTCAAATTAAACGTTCCATATATGTTTTTTGACTATCTCGACGGGAGGAACGCAATGGTGAAGTCCATTTTCACTTTTGACAACTTTACAAGATCTGGACATTTTTGAGTGTCAACAGTTGTCATTCAATGCACCCTCTACAAAAAATCTGGCTTTGTATGACAAGGGCAAACTGTCATGATAAGTATAAATTTTGTCATATAAAGCATGCTATGACGAAAACCCCACGTCACGCCGGTCGTCATATAACGACCGTCACATAATGTACCGCGTGACAATATTATGGAGCACCGTCACAAAATACCATGACCTTTTGTGACAGTATCATTCTGTCGTCACATATTGTTACCTTTTATGATGATAGTATCTGTCATATATTGTTTAGTCAACGTCACTTAATGTATGAATCGTCACAAATGTCGAGTACGTTACCCTGGTTAATGCTCACTATTATGACGATAAGAAGTCATCATGTAGGTAGTTAACCATGGTTAAGAAGCCATCATGCATTATTATATATTCATTCAGTAATAAATCTTAGCACAGGTCACATAATAGATATAAAAATCACACCATCATTCACATACAACCCATATCATATCATACATGATACATTACATAGTGCAAAGGTTCAAATACATCACACAAGTTTGTGCTTTACATATGCAAATACGTTCATATAGTTTCTAACAAGATAGAGTTTGTAGTTCCAAAGAATAGGTTAGCTCCTAGGGAGCTCCTATGTCCCTCACCACAATGTAGAAAAATGTGCACCTTGCAAGAATATGTAGCTCCCATGTCCCTCACTTCCTTCCTTGCTTGCTGCAACTTTCAACTGAATAAAAGAACACAAAAGAAAATAAGTAGTGGCAACAAACTTAAATAGGGCTAACAATAAACTGTCTTCATTTCAATTAATATATTATATATATACAAATGGTCTAACTATTATTCTGTAAAAAATCATCTCATTCAGTAGTTACAGAAGTAAGATAAGAAGCTCATGTAACTGATAATCTTCTTGAAGGACAACATCCGGTATGAACAGAAGTTCTGTAATGGGCTGGTATCATAGGTCATACATGAGGATGGTGTAATAGAGGACAAAGAATGATTGGAATTTCAAGCAAGTACCATGCACATCCCTATTTTGTAGAGTTGTTTTTGTGGTTCCGGATCGTGAGTCAATTATATACATGACTCATCAAATTATATATAGTAGTCAATTGCTATTTAGTAATTTCATATACACAAGTAATATCAAAAAGCCATTACATGTCCCTCCAACATACTTTGCAAGTAAACCTACTTGCTACTTGAACTAAGTTGAGAAGCTAAAGGCATGCAACTCTTTCACCGAACAATGCACATATATGAAATTCTTAATGTATGTAGGAAGAGCAAACAGAGCACTCTGCTTCTCGAAAGTCGGCACACACAACAGGAAAACTTACATGACTAGGTGAAATGTGCTTTCCACTTAGGGGTTCAGCAAGGCGTGCCAAAACTATAAACCACACTCTCGGACTTAATGTGCCTGCAGAACATATAACAGTTAGAAAAAATAGAGGCACACTCTTTGCTTTGAATGTAAAAAAATAGAGATGTTAGGTGACTACAAAATTCAGTAGCACATGCTAATAAGAACATGAACATTTATACTAATCCATACAGAAATTTGTGAAAAACCATAGGAAGCAGTTCAAGCTTTCACATGAATAATCTACCCCAAATCAAGCTTACGTGATGTTCTGACGAGATACCTTCTACTGTTCCAAACCATCGAGATAGACCGACATTGAGATAGATCATGCTAAACTAACATAAAGGGGCTATCTCGGTTCGGATAGGCCATCGGATCAATCATTACCAACTATTAGTGACTGGATGGTGGTTGGATGGCTGACTATCTACTAGTACACTTAATTAACTATATCTTGTCCTGGTTCTGAAAAATTAAACAAGTCGTTAGCTACCATCACTAGTATAGATCGGAGGATAATCAATAAATTAAGAAGCGAAGTAGGAGTAGTAGTATCTTGAATCACTATCTGCTTTGTGTACAGAATTTGGCGGTGGCTAAATTGAATTTGAAATCCCATGTTAATTTGTAAGTCTCTAATTTGTTTCTTTTGCAAGCTTAAGCATTCAGATGCATGTGGCATATGCATGCAGGCTATTGCCGTATTTATTAATACGTAGAAATCAGTTGATTTGGAGAAATCAGTTTGGTGAATACGTGTACCTGTAGACCTACACTATGTACATGGCGTGGAGAAATCAGTTTCGCAACTACGTGTACCAGTAGAGCACTATGTACGTGTACACGACATTGCGGATGGCATGCATGCTCCTGCGGTGCACCCGCAGGTTTCCTCGTTTCTTCTTGCGATGCCCAACGGGGGGGTGGCGATTAGCAAAGTATTAGCTGGTGGATCCCGCAGCAAGCAATTTTGTAGTCAGCTCGAACTAGAATGGAATCCAAGGTCTCAAATCCAAACACGAGATAGCGTGAGGAAGGGAGGGGAGGGGATTCACACGGATCTTGTGCCCGCAAAGCAAGAGGGATCCGCCGCCGTCGTTAGCCGCGCAGGTGGTGCCCGCCCGCCGCCGCAGCCGGCAGACCCCTCGAACCACCTCGAACCCTAGAATGGGGGCGCTTCTTTCTCCCCCCTCCAGAGAAGCACGGACGGCGCGAATGACCCTGCGGTGGCACAGGAGAGAAGTAGAGGGCGGTGGCGGAGGTCCGATCTGGTGGTGGAAGGAAGAGAATAGGATAGGATTAGGGTTTGGTTGGAGTTTATATAGGTATGTTTGTAGTGACCAGATCTCAGCCATTCATCACAAATCAACGGCTCCGATCGTCCACGAGGTTAACAGGCCTACGGGTTCAAGGGCCCAAAAGCGAATGTGAGGCCCAAGCCCAAAGTTAGAAGCCCGAAAAGCAAAGCAAGTTCGATATTTTGAATTTCAAAATTTAAATTTTTCAAAAAAGGTCACATAAAAATAAGACCAAAATAATTTGATAGAGCATGATTTTAGAAAATTTTAGAAATAAAAACCACCACATTTGGAGTTCGTGCGAGGGAGAAACACTAGTTATAAAATTTAGGCTATAATTAAAAGAGAAATCACCCTTGTTCACAAATTGTTCTTGTTGGACAAGTGCGATTTCTCTTTTTAATCACGGATAAAACTTGTAACTAGTCTTTTTCACTCATACTAACTCCAAATATGATGATTCTTTTTCCTAAAATTTTCTAAAATCATGCTCTATCAATATGAAACTTGAAAGCCCATGGACCTCAGAATCTTTAAGAACCTAAGTGTATAGTCATGGTTCGATGAAAGGTTCTATATATCTTTGTGAAGCATGTAGACTCCACCTATGTCGAAATGGCTTAAAATTTTTTTGGTAGTCATATATACCCCAAATATGGTCACACACAAGATCTTAGGTTTTTTTTGATAAATATTTGTATTATTATATTTTCTTTATGCTGCGTGGGACAAAATATGGTGAATTATAGATAGAAAACACTAGGATTCTGCATCGACCTCCAAAAAGATTTGTCTCCTAAGGCACAAGAGACCATCCGCAAAGTTTGGCACCATTCCGGATCTTTTCGGGGGTAGGCTCAGTTCAACATATAATTACTCGGTGAAGTCGCGCGGAAATTCAATTAAACTAAAATAAGTACCAAACCAATCTAGAAAAATCTGAAACTTGGTGTTTGCTTCACACATGGCATTTGCAAGCCCGAGAAAAAGTTTGAGACCAATACGACCTTTGGAAAGCACATGGACCTCGAAATTCGAATAACCTAAGTGTATAGTCATGGTTCGATTAAAGGTTCCATAAACCTTTGTGAAACATGTAGGCTTCGTCTATGTCGAAATGGCTTGAAATTTTTTTGGCGGTCATCTACACCTAAAATATGGTCGCACACAAGATCTTAGGTTTTTCTGATAATTATTTGTATTATTATATTTTTCTTCGTCTTTGCGTGAGACAAAATATGGTGAATTATAGATAGAAAACACTAGGATTCTGCATGGACCTCTAGAAAGATTTGTCTCCTAAGGCACAAGAGACCATTTGGCAAAGTTTGGCACCATTCCAGATCTTTTTGGGGGTAGACTCAGTTCAACGTATAATTACTCGGTGAAGTCACGTGGAAATTCAATTAAACTGAAAAAAGTACTAAACCAATTCAGAAAATTCTCAAACTTGGTGGTTGCTTTACATAGGACATTTGCAAGCCTGAGAAAAAGTTTGAGACCAATACGACACTGTGAAGCACATGGACCTCGAATATTAGAACTTCGAACATAATTTTATGGCACTAAGTAATTTGGAATAAAAAAGCCATCAACAACAAGATTGCAAAGCTCATTGAGATCTACAAACATTGTTTTAGTCATTTATTTATATGACAAAGTGATATGACAAAGTGATAGTAACGTTGTTCACAAATTTTACACATCTCTCTTATAAAACTATGAGAGATGTGTGTAAAATTTATGAACAATGTTACTATAACTTTATCGGATGAATAAATGACCAAAATAAAAAGTATAAATCTTGATGAGTTGTACCATTTTTATGTTTATAACTTTTTTTGTTGAAATAAAAAGTGTAAATCTTGAATTTAAACTAAAAATAGATTTACAAATTAAAATGAAAAAGGAAAGGAAAAAAAAACACCTCTCAGCCCTACTCTTTTAGGCCTGGCCCGTCTCCTCCACCCGTGCCCCCTTTTCATTTTTACTTGGGCTGAGGCCTAGAACTGAATGAAAAAAGAAAGAAAAAAGAAAAAAACATCTCTCAGCCCTACTCTTTTAGGCCTGGCCCGTCTCCTCCACCCGTGCCCCCTCTTCATTTTCACTTGGGCTGAGGCCTAGAGCTGCGCCCAAGAGGCATGGTCAAGGGTCCAGCTCCTACTAGGGTATTTTATGACGTTGGGGGTCGTCATATTTGATAAAATATTCAGTGACAGTCTACGATCGTCACATAAAAACTGTATGAATCGTCACAAAAACAAAACCGTCAATCAGCTCTTGGTGTATGACAATTTGTGACGAAGTTTAGTTCCTTTATGTGACACAAGAAACGTTGTTGTCATAAATAGTTCTGGCTCCCATCAATTTATGACGATACATATTTTTGCGTCATATTACGGTATACTATATGACAAAATCAGGCTCCGTCATGAGGAATTTTGTCATAAAAAGTTAGATTTCTTGTAGTGCTAGTTGTCATTCACAATGAAATAGAAAAAAGTTATAGAGAAGGAAAAAGAGAACCCATTTTTTTCTTAGTCTTGTGTTGTTGCCACAGCCCCAAATCCAAGCTAGACCACCTAAGTCAACATGAATTGTTTAGGCTTTGCTCAACTAATGAATATTGTTCATCACTTCAGCATCGTGGGTTTCAATAGAAGTTACATGTCTTCTTAGAGGCTTCCCAAAAATTGCTTCATCGAGAAGGTCATCATGTCCTCCTCTAGGTTATCTAGGTGTTGGCAAACACCAAGATTAAGACAAGTCTTCAAGCTCTCAACTCAAGAAGCCCAAGCTTGAGCACCTGTTGCATGCAAGGTTATTACCCTCAAATAATCTCATTTTTTGCTAGGGTGTCGCTCCAATTACTTCACAATTATCTCTAAGTGTTGGAAACTTTCTAGTGAATGGAAGTGTAGCTCCAAATGAGTTAAGGATAACACTATATAGAGGGTGGAGAGATTGCTACCAGATGACCCACCAGTTCCCAAACTTGCTCAATTGGTCACAAAGTTTAGCTTGGTCCACCAAGATCACATAGTCCTCCCTAGGAACATAGGGTGCACAACAAAGCCATGTCAACAAATCACTAAGTCAAGTTGGGCTCTGATTAGATAAGCCATCAGAGGTCACACAATCTTCAACTAGATCATGCGACATACATCGGTAAGCTGACTAATAAGTTAAGTTAGTTTCATCGTCGGACGATCCACTGAGGTCACCTAGTCCTTCTCCAGATCATAGGTGCTCTCTAGCTTGGGTACGGGTTCTCTCTCTAAGATATATCACTGTACAATTTGTTAAGGATCAAGCTTATCATCATGTGCATGTTATGGTGCATGTTTTTAGACTGTTTCAAGTCCAATCTTGACCAATTTAACACTTTTGAGATCCTTAATAAATTGAAACCAACTCAAAGAGGCCACTTGCCATCGTTAACCCAAATGAGAATCATGCAATTCTATGATCTCGCTTAGATTCTCCCAAGTTGAAAATGCTTTAGACCCTTCTCAATAGTCGATAGTATGGCCATAGAAAAACTACAACCTATTACACATTGCCAAGTGAATGTCTCGAACCTCAACTTACATTAATCGTGTAATCATAATGTCCTAGATAACTACCATCATAGACATTTGTTTGTTAATTCTCACATTCTATTTGGTAAAGTTTTCAAAGCAACTTCCAGGTTGAATCTAGGAGGAGCTCTGCTAAACAATTTTGTAGTGAGAAAGTGGTTCTCTAAAATAATTTTGGGGGCTATAAGAATCGGAAAAAGTAGCTTCTCGTCATTGACTCCACACACATTCATCATATGCATAAAGTTTATTGTAGAGAATCATGGAGAAATATTTGTAGTTAGTGAACCACTTCTTTAATGGAATCAGCTTCCACGGAGAATCTGGAGCATGAGAAGCTATACTAAGCATGTTGTAATAACCAATAATATTGTACAATTAGTACATTATAGGTGTTGCACATAGACAACCGTTTAATGACATTTCTTTATATGACATGGCAATATTAATTTGATGATGACATGGTAATATTAATTAGATACATCATCATGATACAATTCACAATGAACAACATTACAACTGTATATATAGCTCTTCCCTAGCTAGAAGACCCTGAAATTCTAATGACGAAGAGACTTAAAGTAAAATCAGAACAACGAATAAAATCATGCATCACAATTAAGAAGGACGCCCTTGAATTTGGGCCAACACCAAATTGCGTAGATTGTAGCCACTGCCGAGAGAAGGCCGAATGCAATCACGACTGCCAGTTTTTGGTAATAAGTGTCAGCTGCTGAGAAGAACAGCAGTCCACACATTATGATCAGAATCAGAATCACACAGAGATAAATCCCAGCGAAGATCTGGAGAAAAAAAAGGTGCATCATAGGTTAGGTTAGACGTTAGAGTATAAAAACTTACTACTGTATACACCATATGCATGCATAACGTCAAAATATAATGATAAATTGTATTCTCTCTGTTTCAAATTATAAGTCGCTTTGATTTTTTATATCTATTTTACTATGTATCTAGGTATAATAATATATTTAGATATATAGTAAAATAGATGAGAAAAAAAAGGTATAGCGACTTAATTTGAAACGGAGGAAGTACCAGAGATGAGATTCCTGCACTACTAATTACCACAAATAGGCATGCCTCTGAAAGCAGCTCGTCGCGGTTCATCCTGTCCAGGACGACGCCCGCTGGCTGTTGTGATGATGAGGGTGCATCGTCATCCATCTGATGATTCACCGGCGTCCCGGCTTCAAAAACGTTAGTTTCTGGCCGGTCCGCCGCCGCCGGCGGCGGTGGCTTTGCACACGCCTTGGCGGCCATCTCGTACTGGTTCTGGTCGTCAAAGAAAGCATCCATACCACCATGGTACCACCAGTATCGTCCTACCCTGCCCCCGGGACGTCCCACAGCAAACGGAAACCTGGGGTAGATGGGTGAGTCATCTAGCTTGCTGCCTACATGAGTGACGACGACGTTGTCAGTCGCCGGACGGCGGTGTACGCCGGCGGCGAGATCGCGAGCACAGGTTCTGGCAAGAACAGACGCGATGCACTTGGAACACGATGAACAGAGTTTTGGTGCTGCCTGAAAGCGCAGCGTTTTCTGGGTGTTCTATTCCTCTTTATTGGAAACTGAAAACGACTAAGAGATCACGATCATGCACTGCACGTCGCGGGAGATTAGCGCGTCCATCCCCACGCCTCCGCGACGTCGTTCATGCCGAGTCCTCAGGCTCGTGGGCGGCGATTCCGCCACGGCCTCCTACAAGCGCGCGGCAGCCACAGGTCGGTGCTCGCGCGTGCATGCTGTAACAGAAAACAGAAATAAACATGCAGGTCTATCCTATCCAGCACACAAGAATTAACTAACAGACGTTGGGGCAGTACGTCCTGCAGACGCAGCATCGCCGGTCGTTCTGGAAGAAACGGATTCTGATGGCGCAACCGACGCAGACGTCGCGGTGGCGACACCGGCCGAATGCCACCCACTCCAGGGGCTCCGTGCAAACGCAGCAGCACCTAGCAGGCTCCGCGTCTATGTCGATGACGATGTGGCTCTTTTGGGCTTCTTCTGCTGGTTGTGCCATCATCAGTTACTGTACGGCTTTTACTCTACGATTGATTTGGAGTGAAAACGCTAGGCCTGTCTGTATAGAGAGACCGGCCTGTTGCAAGGGGGTTCTCGGGCGCCGAACCTTTCTCGAGTAGAGGTCGAGGTCGGTCTGTTCTCGGGCGCCGAACCTCTGTCACCTTTGGTATCGCGTCCGAGTCCGAGGGCAAGTCCTACCAGTAGGTCGAACGGTACACGTGGGAAAATAAACTCTACAATGCCAAGCGAGCAGGCCACGCCGCCATCGCCAAGCAAGAAAAATTTGCAAATACGATATGTGTATATATATATATATCTATATAGAGGGAAATTCCATCCTACTCCTACGAAGTAGCTACTCCCTACTCTTTTTAGTCTGATCCGTTACGTCGCCGTCCACCGAAGCTGCGGGCCGATTCTCATCCACGAAATTCCTCTGCACGTGGCTTATCGGGTTCAATATCCCGTTAGGCATTATTTTAATATTTTATACGGTCATTTCCTGGTGCGCATTCATTCTATACGCGAGTGGAGGCGGCGGCGGCGCATTCATGGCGAGCCCACTCTCGTCCTCGACTCCATCGGCGGTGCTCCTCCCTGTCCTTGACTCCATCGCCGGCGGCGCCTAGCCACCATCAGTAGCTGCACACGCCTTCCCCACCAGCCGGTCGCCCCCTCCCCTTCTCTAACGGTGGCCAGGCCCAATCTTTCACCAACAGCGGCAGCGCCCCATCTCGACTCCACCGGCATGGTCTTGCTGCGGCGCCGGCCCCTGGCTTGTTCCCTTACGGCGGCGCCCCCTAGCCTGTTCCCCCGCGGCGGCAGCGCCCACCAGGTTGCAATCTCCAATCTCCCCCATGGTGGCAGCGCCCCTCGCCTGCAATGGCTCCAGGGACATCCTGCAGGCTGGAGCACGGTAGCCGCACCCTTCCCATGTGACCTGTGTGAGATTCGATCCAGTGGAGGGTGGGATCTGCTCCATCACCGGCTTCACCGTCGTCTGTCCAACCTCAATCCGACACCAACAGCGACTGCGTCACCATGAGCACAACTCCCACCCCGTGACGCCAATGGCCCCGACACCAACATGCTTAGAGCTGGTTCGTACTTTCATTTATTCATGTTATTAGTGAGTTCATCGATCATGCTGATTTAGTTCACTCTCGATACTGATTGAAACCACCAGATGCTCCTCCGCGGCGCCGGATCTATGTACTCTGAATGGCCAATGCATGCCTTTGTATTTGTATTCGAACATACTCAAGACTCAAGAGTATGAAGTATATTGTATATTATTTTTCTAGAATATGTATAGTTCTCAGAGCAGAAATATTTGTACATACTTGAAGCAAATATATCAATTTTTCCGTTCTTTTATAGGACATTAATATTTCCTATTTCCATAAAAAAATCCTACTATATATTTATTTGTTCATATATATAGTTTTCAGGTATGTTCATACTACCGTTTATTTTGAATTAGTATTTGTTTATACTTTTTTTTACGGAGCGTATGTGTCCATGCTCTACTAATAGTACTATAATATAATACGAGTAGTATTTGTTTATACTTTTTTTTACGGAGCGTATGTGCATACTCACTATGACTATCATACGTCACCAAAAATGGTATGTATACATACTCCTCGCTATAAGATAAGTATGCATACATAACTTAGTACTTCTACACATTTTCTACATAATAAAGTATGCGTGGATATTCAGTCGTAAGTGTATGCACGGATACTCCTTTTAGCCTTTATTAAGGATGTAAAACCAATGCACTTTCTTTTTTAAATCAACAGCAGCAGCTATGTATATAAGCCAGGAGATAAGTCGCAATCCTGCGCGTACAATCTTGAAACGAGCTAGAAATACCATATAAATACTTTGCATGCATACTTCTTCATGTAGTATATACTCATACATGTACGTATGTACTCGTACTCTCAGCGCACACGGCACACGTGAAAACCTAGATATATTTGCGCCGCCGTACCTTGTTTCCTTGATTGATCAACGAAGCCTTGAATCACGGCAACATAACAGTAGACATATTATTTAAATAGTCTCCTAATTAGATGGGATCTATTAGTTGCATGCATGCCATGGATCGGATTCCAGCCAAACCCGTTAGGGGAGGTAATTAACAGGCCGCACCTCTCCCACGTTTACCACCAACGTCACCGTTAGCTACGTCCGAACGCCCCACCCTTGCGCCTGTGTATTTCCAGCTGGGAGTAGTTACTACCGGGAGTAGGAAAGACGCGTCATATATATATATATATATATATATATATATATATATATATATATATATATATATATATATATATATATATATATAATTCTGCAGGTGCAGCACGCTGCAAGGAATTCATTCTGCCCTTGCTTAAACATCAAAAGATGAATTCATGAAGCAACCTTCGACTTAAAGGTACAAGGGAACCAACTAACAGAAGAGCAGAACTATATATCTTCAGGTGCGTAATAATGACTGATATAGTAGCAGTACGCCTGTTTCAGTTGCATTGGCCAATGCAACGACGATTTGTGAGAGCTGTTATCCCAAGTCTAACTAAGGTCTATCGTGCTCCATGCCAAAGGTAGCCACCAGTCAATAATCACCAACCTGGTCAGACACAAGACAAACAGTTCTGTAAGAGAAAGTCTCTGGATTTGTAGCAGAGGAGGTTGGCATCTTCACCTTCTTATCTGAAAAGCATGGTAGTATTGACGAGTCATACTGGGAAGGGGAAACTGCAGTTGCCATGATTTAGATATATTAGTAACCTCTTCAATATATATGCAACAAGGGCTTGAGTATAGTATCTTTGTTATTCCATAGAATTATATAGGCCAGAGGAATGAGATAAAGTAAATGTTAACTAAAAAAGGAAACAAGTAACAACTATGCGCCAAAATTATTTTTATTTCAGACACAGTTTTTACTGATGTGCTTCCTTCACATTCACACCTTGTCTTAGTGCTATACTACTTCCATAGAGAAGAAGGCACGCAAAGTTGAAATGACAAGCGAACCACCCTAGCCATTGTAGTGAAATGGTTTTGTTAAACTAGAATAGAAATGCCAAAATTTATACTTCAGAGGTAGCATTATTTATCAAGAACACAGTTAGATAGTCTTGACAGCTACAGGTTGCACTTCTTACAAGATATTATGTAGACATATTGAGCTGTTGGATTATAGTTTACAAGCTGACAACTCTGTAAACAAACCCCACATATAGCACTGTAGCATAACCAGCAAATCAGCATTTCTACATAAATATCAGATCCAAGTCCCCACTAACTTTGGGTACGCAGGCAGAGGCAATGATTAAACGAAAAATCAAATATCAATGACAGCCAGTGTTGGGACCTTGGTCTTGACTCTTGACTCAGTTTTAACTTTTAACAAAATCATCACCAATGCAATTAGGTAATCCAGGATGACCTTAGATCTACACTCTTCTAATCTACAGATGAAAACTAATTCTGTACAGTAACTGGTTCCACTGAATACAATGCCCTGTCTTGCTATCATCCTTTCAAGATCATTTTAAAACATCTTGCAAAAAGTTTATCCAAGCACTGATATACTTCTACATCATTTGTCTCATTGTATTTCTATTTTAGCCCTATATACCTGTACTCCAAGTATTAGGCAGGAGCACGTCAAGGAACATGTAGTCATTAATGCCCCGCATGCATGTGTGGCATAAACAAAAATCACTTTTAACAAAGGAAAAATGAACCTTAGGGAGTGTTTGCTATGGCCAAGTGCCTAGCTAACCATACTTCCTATATGTTTGGTTGACCGCTAGCCCTCTTAGCCAGGCCTGACATGGCCAGCTGTACACCACTATAGATGATGATAAAGTCTGATATATTCCGTATGTTTTCTTGATTTATTATGGTTTTAACAAATCCTCTGGACTACACTTAAAACTAGTAGACACTAACAGAGTAACAAAAGAGGTTACAGAACAATAAGAGATCACAGAACATGTAAAACAAAAGCTAGCATCAACATACCTAAATAACATGTTCTGTCATCCAATGTCAACCATCCATCCCTCCCTTAGAAGTCCCTGTAAAATTATAATTAATTATAAGAACACCAGTTACAATGATGTACCAAGAGTGAATAAACAAAACTCAGGTTAAGATGTTCACCGTGCAGCCTAGAATGGCACTCAAAAACTAGTTCAAAACAAGGAATGAGCCCATGATCCACCAAAAAATTGTTCGAAATAAGTTTTGCGGCATGTGAAATGTGTAGATAAGCATCCATGCCAAAACAACAACACAGAGGAACAAAATGATTAGTCTCATCAACCACATTGACATCCTGGGACCTTCTGTCCGCACAAACTGAAAGAGTATGATGTACAAATGACAAACAGACACATTAAGGAAGCTGAAGCCCATCTCGAGTCCAGTATTCCGTATCATATTCCTGTCTGTGTGCGAGCTCTCACCTCGAACAGCTCTGTAGTGAGCAAGGTCACACACAAATTAGTAATCTGACTTTCAATCAATATCTGCAGGCGCATTATCTAATTCCTATATGAAAAATCATTTGTGGAAGACCTCCATATAAACATGAGAAAAGCTTCATGGCCCATCGAAGATGGGATGGGAGAGAAAAAGCTAAACAAATCTAGATTGTGCATTGGTCGGGATCTCCATAACAAATAGGTGAACGGTGATGATCAAAACCAGGAGAAAGATCTAAAAAAAAAGACAGAAGAATGGACTAGTTAAGACAGGTAGCTTGATTATCACCTGGCAATGAGCAGTGTCACAGGAGTACCAAGATCTAGCATATACACTACTCTGCTGAAAGTTTGATGTTCTGGCAATGCCTCTCACCAACTTCATTCGATCCACGCGAGACATGGAACTGTTGTTGGGCTGGTTTGAAAGAACAGCTTTCTTCATCGAGTCATTCATGAAACTCTTGAGTTCAGAACTGCGATTTGGACTCTCCCATGCCCTGGTAATAATAGCCTTCTCACCACCTCATGAATCAAAATTTGGATAGTTTTGCCATCTTTGAGTTCATCATAGAGTGAGCCTCTATGTGAGCTGGTATTGCCAGGATCATCTGCTGTCCTGAACCTGCTGAAGAATTTAACTTACTTTTAGTAAGGATTTCTGAACCACTGCCATTTGTTTATTGTGCCAACGACAATGAAACAACTATAAGCTATTCCTATATTAGTAAGATATAATAAAGGTATTCGGGAAATATTCATGAACACCATGGATTACTATCAGTCTATCAGGTATCAAAAGCAAGAGATGGTAGTAGCACAATTCACCATTTCATCAATTTGAAATCGACAATATTTAATTCACGGAAATTGCAACCCTAACCAACAACAACATTGAAAGGGAACAGGTAAAATATCAACAACATTGAAATCGAACCTCGCGTCTGCTCAGAACGCATCCCCGCCGGCATGGGATACGACGGTGGCTGCCAGCGGATCCTGCAGAGGAAGTGCAGTGGCCTTCGACGGCGGATCCTCCAGACAAGGTGCAGCGGCCTTCGACGATCGTGCCGCGGACATCTTCCGCGTCGCCTGCTTCCGCCCGATGGCAGCCAGCACCGTGAGAGATGGCTGCGACAAAACGGCCTGCTCCACCTCCACGCCGGTGGTAGCCTCCTCCACGCTCGGCAACCCTGCTCCACGGGGAGGGCGCTGCACAGGAGGAGGAGGAGGCGGCGCGCTGCTGCTGAGAGTAGGCGCGGTGGAGGATTCGGCTCCCAAATGCATCCCAGCGAACGACAGCGGGATAGCGCAAGGCGGCGCGGCGGTCGGAGGGGGAAGGTGTCAGGGCAGTCGAACGGGAAGGTGGCTCGGCGGGTGGAGGGGGCGCGAGACGCCGGAGCGGCCATGGCACGACAGCCGGAGACGCCAACCTGCTCATTCGCCAGGCCCATGCATGCCACCTAGCCGCCAGCACTGCAGGTGCCTGTGCCAGGAACACCACTGGCTCCTACCCCGTCAGCAACCCAACACCACTACCACGCCAACCATCCGTCACGGGTTTACTGAACAATTCCTACGTACGCCGGCTCAGATCCACTACTGTGACTCTACCGACTACAACTATACTATTCAAGTTGCACCACGTGCCTGAAGATCAACAAACAAGTTCGGTATGACACTCTTCATTTAACAGGTGCAGCACAACTCTCGTACATCCGCTCAACGCAGGATACGCCAATATATCCGAGTAGCAGCTCTTCAATCTTCATCTGAGACCTTGCTCGCGGCTTCGCCCCGTCCATCTGCAAGGACATGATCAGCAACCTCGCACCTCCTTGTCACACTGGCATCGTGAAAAATTTCACATCAACTTCGCCACGTACATGTCGACGTCTATCACGAACAAGCTTTCACCAGATCAACCTCGGCATCACGACCATCAACAATGACACCGACACCATCTTGGGCACGCCTGGAGCCAGCTACTCATGCCATCATGCGTTTGCCTAGGCATGGATTGAGGTACCTGGCTTTCAGCAAACTCCGCACATTTTGAACATAGCACGCTACGCTTTGTTTACAGTACACTCCCTGTTTGTCGCAGGTTGGCAATCATAATGGTTCACATAAGACCTATTGATGACTCTAATCTGAATGCTACTAAACCGATGCCTAAATCGACTCAGTTGTCAGGATCAAGCAGCCAATGAAACTTGCGATACTGATGCATACAGTACCCACTAGGCCAAACACTTGTAGTTGGTACTAGCATTTTAATACAGTGTCGTTTCAGGCACAATAGCATCTGAAAACTACTCTCAGAATGTTTTTTAGTGCTAGGTGAGTACACACCAGAAGTGGTTTCAGAAATGACGACAAGTAAAAGACTACTCTCAGAACTTCTCTAAATATACTTAGAACCCCATCCAATCTTCTTGTGTATAGAACGGTCCGAAACTGCCAAAGAAATAAACAAGAAAAGGTTAGGAACTATCAACCAAAAAGAAATTTAGATCAAAATAGCAGCTCATCCATTGTAAGCAGCAAACAATACAGTGCACTTTGCACATCACTACTTAATTAATGCATTGTACTTAGAGTTTTTTGCTTTATGACAATAGTGAATTGCAAATAAGCTAGCCTAGTAAAAAAAACAAAAGCATGCACACACAATAATCATAATGAAAAGTTCATGATTATTAGGTCATTTTCTGAAAACACTGCATTAAAAGCATTCAAGCAAGCTAGACAACAAACACAAGCAGCATGCGCTAATGCACACAGAGCTACTGAAAAGCTCTCCTGAGGTCGTCATTGACCACTTCAGTCTTCAGAAGTAATATACAACAGGATCATTCAATGCTCAGCAGAAGATAGCCGGAATGATGGAGCTGAAGTAGAAAATAAGATGAACATCACTGGGGCATCTCTGATGCACAGCGAGGACATCCAATAATTCCCCCAAACCCAAATAAAAACCTTGGATTCATAGTTTTCCCAAAGTAGTTTGTGGAAACAATCAGCAAGTCAGAAAATATGTTATATGAACAACAGAAAATAGCATCTCTTTGCCAAGATCATTTCATCTTCTTTTTTTTCCTTTTTAAGAAAATCACAAATTCAAACTTATATTTAATGATCTACAAATTTATCTAAAAATAATTGCTAAAATATCCGAAGGCCAGCAGTTTCGACAGAATATCCTAATTTAATTCTTGTACTCCAGCTGGATGACAAACTTTCAACATGGATTGAATTGTTTGCATACGTTACAGCAAGAAATGATATGATCTTTGTTTTTAGGAAGTCGGGAGGGGAGACCCCTACCTGATTTGTATTAATATTAAAAATAAGCTGTACATATGCAATGCCAAGGTGGTAGAGATACGAGAAGGACAACAACAGAAAATATATGATCTTAGAACATGACTATATCATAAACATGTTCACTAACAGTCACACCATGTACTAAGAATTTGGACACTAGCAAATATAGGTATATGATTTAACCCTACTAACACAATGACACATGTAATGACCTAGGCACCTTGAGTGAGTCTGCCCAAGGCACCATTGTGCTAGAGTTTTCTTCCCTTTTGCGAATTTTGGTTAATTTGTGCAACCAAATTCTCTTGTTCGAAGTGTGTTTCAAATTCTTTTGAACTGTGAAGAAATAATCATATAGAAACAAGCTACACAGATGCAGAGAGAGTTCTACAGAATTTGGGCTCACTTAAAACTACTATTGACTTGTTGTTGATCATATAGGATTGTTGCCTTGTTCAAAACCACTTCAGCAACGAACAAAACTTGTTAGTGAATAGCTAAGTTTTTTTTTTTGATAAAGCAGTGAAAAGCTAACTGGGAAAAGATATATAAAAACATCAAAACCATCATGTGGTAAGGTTCAATGGTAATAATGCAATATCCTCTTAATTCATTGCTCATGTAAATACAAGCCTGATTCCATTAAAAAACGACACAAAACATCTCACTTATACTTGAAAGTGCACTCTTATTACCAAATAAATACTTTTTTTGAACACCAAATAAATACTAATTAGCTAATTTAGCACCATTTATGGATTGAAAAAAGAGGACAAAGGGCATAGGACACAGAATCACAAGAGACAAACAGAGGGCAGCAGGCTATGGTTATATAATCAAATTCACATGAGCTGAGTACAAATGAACAAACATATTGATCACATATGAATGGATTTTTTACATATACACAGGTACGTACACCCGAACAGGTTCTAATTGCTGCCAAATTAGTGAAGTACCAAGGCCCAGCTCTGTGCATATTAGTTATATTATATCGGTTATAAGCTGATTTTTCAACATGGTAAGGCACTACTAACGTAATTGCCATGACAAATCAAATCAAAACAACTCTGAAGAATGATTATAACAGGAATAGCGCAGAAATAAAGATGTTGTGTAATAGTATAATGCCAACAAGAAATAGTGCACACTAAGGGTGGATACCTTGTGTGCAGCTCACTGCATCTAATCATCCTCATCCTTAGCCTTGGGAAGTGTCACTAGAATCACCACATTTCGCACAGCCCAAACGCCTACTATAACAGCAAAACCCAAGCGCGCAACATCAAAGAGCACATCAGCTAGCATCCATGTGAGAGATCCTTCTTCTTGATGAAGCTGCACCATAGTGGCAAGAAACATAAATGCCACAATGGGAAGAGACGCATAGAGCGGGGCCACCTTAACACCTTTGGGAAACCGGGGAACTGCTCTGTTCTTGTTCAGAAGATGTTCACTGACCGATCCCACCATAACATTATGGTTGCTTGCCAGCTACCGCAAGTCCGCAACACCAGTTCACATGAAAATCATACAAATAGGGGACAGTGTGTTAGAAATACATTGCATAACCAGATTGTCTTATATATTTTTATTTTTTTAAAAAAGGTTCTGCCAAAGAGAGCTGATATTCCAGTTATGAGGTTTGGATCTTCTGCCTCCTATTGTACTAAACTCAAACACAAAAGAAAAAGGACAGATGACCACAGACCTTCACATACAGAGGTCCATTAATGAAACAGAAGAAACACTAAATGACCAGATTAAGGCGCAGTTCAAAAATGGTCGAGAAGAAATGTAAGATATTTGAGTAGGCGAACACATTGGCACTAGAGATCCACTATGGAACCGGATTTCTCAGAAGAGTAAAAAAATCTACTAGAATATAGTGCCTGCAATTGAATCAGATTCCTAGTTTCCTACATGAGTACAGTATAGATTCGATTAAATGCAAGAGAAATTTTCAGATTTTTGTAAATTTCTCGTGCTAGCTCAGCTTCAATCTGGATAATGACGCCATTCCAAGCAAAATGAACAACTTTCCATTTCGATGTTCAAACACGAACTTGACCGATTAAAATGGTCCTATGCTCTAAACAGCACAATCAAGCTCATATATTTTGCTAATCTAAACAGAGAAAACTGAATTTAGGAGCTTTCAGTATCGATACCTTCTCCCTCTCCTCCTCCTTGAGAGCGAGCTTGGCATGCTCGCCGACGCGCATAATGACCAGCGGGAGGTAAGACGGGAAGAGCAACACCATGACGAACGTGCACCACGAGCGGACGGCGATGCCGGCGGCTTCCACGGTGGAGCCCTCCCCGCAGACCCAGCGCCCGAGGATCTCGACGACGGTGCCGACGAAATCCTTCGTCCAGAACGCAGCCAGGAAGCCGTAGAGCACGGCGTCCGTGGCCGCGCGGAACAGGCGCAGGGCCCCCGCCTCCTTCCCCTTCGCCTTCGGGAGCGGGCCGCGCTGAGGCGTTGCCGCCGTCGCCGCCGGCATGGGAACCCCTAGCCCGTCGAAGCATCTCTCGCCGCCTCTCCCTGACCGCGTGCGATTCGAGCGGGGCGAGTGGGTTGGTGTACGGAAGCGAGTGTGGAGTGGAGGCTTCTCGAAGAAGCTTCCGACCAACAAGGGGTTTATAAGCGGGTTTGGGATAGTTGCTATATCCACCAATAAGCCATGCTAGTTTTAATTTTTAAAGGCCTTCGTTGGATCAATGGATTTTTCGAGAAAATATGGAGGGTTCCATTCCCTAGAGGAAATGGCAATTCGTCTATTTGGAACAAAGCATTTGTGTACATAAGAAAAATAAAGGAATGTTTCCTAGTTCTGATTCTGACATCTTTTTATTTGGTTCCTGTCATGTAGGATCGAGGTAAATTGAGCTTTTGTTGCTATCGGTGCAACATTTAGCCACCTCTGCTAATGACAATTAACTAAAAAGAAGTGATAAAATTATTTTCTTTGCAAGATTCATGTATTTTTCCTCCACCTTATCTAAACAACTCTTGCTCCAAAAATCCAGATTCAATCTCTTGATCCCTGTAGAAAGAAAAAAAAGAATTTCACATTCTTCCTTACAGAAAGGAAGGACTAGGGAAGTCCTATTAATTTTTGCCAAAAAATAAAAATGAATCGAATGGTATGGTCTCACAATCGCCCTAGAATGAAAGGGGTGATCTTGTAATTCTTGGTCTATGAAGACACATTGTTAGGTGTCCCATTTTCTCATTAAGGACGAATCTTAACCTGTGCTCGAGAGATATCTCTTCATGATAATATGGATTCTTGAGAAGAGAGAAGGCACGGTGCCATCTGCCCCTCCAGGTCACCTGATCCCATGAGTGAATAGAATGTTTGATCTGCATGGGATCTTGCTTGGATCACCCGATCTATCCTCCTAGGAATAAGGTTATTTGGTTTCAAACTTCAATTCAAACATGAGGAGTATGCCATGCATTCCTATTCAATTCTTTTTTTATTCCTACATTTGGAACCAAAGGGGGCATAGAAGGTGCAATAGTCAATGCATATCACCATATTACAAATGTCATATAATAAAAGTAATTGTGTCCAAGTCTATTTGAAAAAGCCATAGATTTCCAAAACAAGATAGAATTCAAATTGTGAAACTGAAAAACCATCCATGTTGATTAATAGGAGGTTTCCATCTGTGCATGGTATCTTCTACAAATAACCATATTTATAATTGACGGTGTGGCTCTATAAAAAGACTACAAGATGGTAATGCCCTAGATTTATTTCCACCAATTGAACCACTTTCATGGTCGTTTTAGTGCAGCTACTTCGGGACCTTGTCAAGCATAGCCACTATAAAAATGATGGTTGTATTTGCTTGTGTTGCACATCCATGTTATGCCTATATAAGGCTCCAAGCACAAAATATACTTTGTTTCTTAGAATGGTCAAAGGTAAAGGGAGTTTATAGTTAAACTTTTAGTGTTAAACTTAGGATTATTTTTAGATCTTAATTAGCCTAACACATGAACACCTACAAACCAGGAGATGCTTCTAGGGCTAGTGGGCTACGAAGACCTATGCCTAGTTGGCGCGAGCATGATGCAGTCAAGCATCGTGTTAGACTTGTTGTATGCAGGACATTATTGTCGAGATCCCGCAAAGGTCGTCAATGTGTACGTAGTACGTAGTAGCTGATGGACTCCGGCATAGGAGGCTGGCAGATGGATCCTTTATCCGATCCAGGACAAGATCGACATTATAGAGTTGATTCCATCATTAGGAGGTTAGTTTGTGGTTACGATTTGCAAGGATAAGGGTGCCGCAAGGATATTAACTTTGAGTTATCAACTTCATCTTTGATAGCTAGAGAGTAAATCAGCTCGTCAAATTGAATGGATCATGAGTTCAAGGTGTTCAACCATAAATGCTTTTTCATCGATTATGCAGTTCAATTAGTTCAAATGTTGGGTCTCATTAGGGCAGTCCCAATGGATGATTTCTAGTTGCAAGTCCAAGACTAATTAATGTCTATAGAAACTATCCTTTCCAATCCATAGTTTCCATAACCATATTCATTGAAGGGATAAATTAAATGATGCATTAAAATGAGATGGACCATGAGATGATCAGTTGTGGCACTAGCTCTGTACGGCACATGTTGCCACATATATTTTCAGAATCACATATATTTTCAGAACTGTATATATATAGCCGATCCATACTTAACAATAGCACGACATGTTCCAGAAGACAAGAACACAAGCCGTTCAGGAAATGGCAACAAAAACACTTCCCATAACCATACGTTTCCAAAACCATATAGAGATAAAGATAACAGAACTCCACATTGTTCATAACGATAACAGCAAACATATAATTGATGGCCATCATATGACCATCTATGGTTCCAGCAAACATAACGCCCAAGAGTACAATAGTCTAGGAATAAAGATAACAGATAGCTTATATATTTGATAAACAATAGTCCAGAAGCCACATTTGAAACAGGCCATGCAGCACTCCAGAAGCAAGAAACCAGGTCACGCAGCACTCCAGAAACAGGTCACACAGCACTCCAGCAAGTCAACACAAACTCCAGAAGCCATCAGATCGCACAGGACTTCAGAAACCATCATCTGCAGGATAAAACAGCAAACAAATGAATTTCACCAATTATTATTCAGTAATATTTGCACACAAAGATGAACTAGCATGAGCTACCAGGGTGACTTAGCAATATTTATCATAAAAAAATATGTACCTAATTATTTTGCCTATATGTGTTCCCAAACTTTTGCCAAATATGTTCAATCAAATCAGATTGAAGTTGTCTGTGAGCTTGGCGTTCATGTAATGCGGTATTTCTGTTAAGCACATCTTCAAGCTCTGGGTTTTCTCCATGAGTGATAGTAGCTTCTTCAACAATAAAAGTGATGCCTTCCTCATTCAAATCAAGGGGAACCTGTTCTATGTCCTTCTCATCTTCAATTATCATGTTGTGGAGAATTATACAAGCAATCATGATATTCTAAAGATCTCCTTGCTCAAAGAGACGGGCTGGTCGACGCAAAATACAAAAGCGAGATTGCAAAATGCCAAAAGCACATTCGACATCCTTCCTTGCCCCTTCTTGCTTCTCTGCAAAAAGCTTACGTTTGTCTATTTGTGGTTTACGTATAGACTTCACGAAAACAGGCCACTCCGGATATATGCCATCACCTAGGTAATAGGCAAGATCATATTCTCTTCCATTGATAGAGTACTGCACCTTAGGATCTTCTCCTCTCAAATACTTAACAAACAAATCTGATTAGCTAAGCATGTTGATATCATTGTTGGATCCAGCAACACCAAAGAATGCATGCCATATCCAACGATCATGAGAAGCTACTGCCTCTAGAATGATTGTGGGGACACCATGATCACCGCGGGTATACATCCCCTTCCATCCATAAGGACATTTTTCCCACTGCCAATGCATACAGTCAATACTCCCTAGCATGCCAGGGAACCCACGACGCTCACCGATCTCCATTAAGCGCTCAATATCTTGTACTGTTGGTCGCCTCAAATATTCAGCCCCAAACACAGCAATCACACCCTCCACAAATAACTTCAAACACTCTACTGCAGTACTTTCACCAATCTTAATATACTTATCAAGCTGATCTGCAGGGCTCCCATATGCTAATTGCCTTATAGCAGCGGTGCACTTTTGAATCGGCGATAGCCCAGGGCGATTAAGAGCATCGTATCTTAAGGTGAAAAATGGAGACCACTCACCGAGGGCATCGACAATGCGCAGGAACAGAGGCCTTCTCATCCTAAACCTTCTACGAAAGATTGTAGAATTGTAGACTGGATTCTCCACGAAATAGTCCTCCATAAGCTGCAGATGGGCTTCTTCTCGAGGCCTTGACACATATCTCTTTGGACCAGTATTGCGTCTCCTCCCTTCTTCTAGTGCTTCAAGATCATCCTTCAATTCTGCAAACATTGCATCTTGAAGGTCTTCTAATATTTCTTGCTCAACTTCAAATTCTTCAATTGTGTACAAATCTTCTGGGTCCATGCTCTCATCCTCGACATGTGGTTCAGCATCAGATGGTGGTTGATGAGACATTAGGCAAGAGAAAAGAGGGCAGAGGGTAGTAGGCAGAGGGAAGGGAAAAGAGGGCAGAGGGCGTGCAGTCTATATATATATATATATATATATATATATATATATATATATATATATATATATATATATATATATACACACCAGAGGGCGTGGGCTCTGTTGTAGTTTCAGTTTCACACCATTTACTGCTTTCACACAAATAAAAATAAGTACTGCAGTTTCAGTTTTCAGTTTCTAGTAGACATGCAGTCAAAGTTCATCTAGACAATAAAGTTTCAGTTTTCAGTTTCCAGTAGACATGCAGGTTTTCAGATTCGGCTATCAGTTTGTATGCAGTCAAAGGTCATCTAGGCTGTGTTCACACCAACTAATGCTTTCACACAAATGAATTGCAGAGAAGTAGTGGACAACAATAACTCTACAGATGTAGAGGAAATACCTTAATTATCTGTAGCAAATAAGGCCAACCTCATACTCTCCAGTGCTTTGTCCCTCTCAGCCAAAGCTTGAGCATTCATATTAGTTGTTGGTGCTAACAGCAGCTCCCTATAGGTGTCCAGCATTTTACACTTCAGTTGCTTTTCTGCTACCTTATCATTCAACCTAGCAGCTTCAACCTTGCTATGTGCCATAATTTGCTGCGTCTCGGCCATCTTGTCACGGTCCTTTCTAGCCAATGTGGTTACTTCAATGAACTTGTCTACCTTGTCACTAATAGCAGAATATTGAGGTGTCTCCTTGTGGGTATATCCTAAAAAATAAAAAGAGATGTTCACTGCCTTGAATAATATTTATTAGCATGGCAATAGCATGTATATTTTTTTGAAAGAAAAACAGCATTTGAAACATGGAAACAGCATGGACATCATATCATATAGAATCTGGAACATGTCAACAGCATGTAAATCATGTACTCATAGTCTGGTAAGAGCATGTATATTTTTTTTTATAAAAAAAAAGAGCATCTAGAACATGGCAACAGCATGGACACCATTATAGATTTAGTCTCATAACTAAAATTTGGTGCAAATATTAAATTGATGTCATATTTGAGTATCTTAGGTTCTCAGACTAAAAACCGAGAGGAGAAAATTCATCAATCACACCAATTAAATATATCATGCCATCATGACATATATGAGTACTAGACTACTAGTAAGCATGGAACGCGGACATTTGAGTAGTGAGCAGCAGACGCTGCTCCACAAATGAGGTTCAGACGTCACATACTAGTATACTACTGCCACAGCACTACAGCAGACGCAGGTCACGCAGCAGACGCTCCTTCAGTAGCGGGCAGAGCAATGGATCCGGCATTGATGAAGCTCGAAACTGGTGGTTTCTCCCCAGTGCGATTTTGGTCGTTTCTATCCTCCTCGTTGCTAGCGTCGACTCCGTTCCTAGATGAAGAAACCGTTTATCTATTTTCTCCTCTCTCTCTTCTTTTATTGCAGTGCCACATCAGCAAAATATTAATGAGAGAGCCTAATTAATACATATAGAAACTACAATTAATTCCCCATTGGGACTGCCCTTATATTATATGCATAATAAGGTTTTGGGGTAGGTTGGCGGATTCTTAGTAGTTAGTACCGGAATGACCCTATTGCTTTGGCATTCAGCTTACACCAAGATATAGTGGAAAGGCTTGGATAAAATATTGTTTTTTATTCCATATTCTTTTCATATATAGGGTGACAGGGCTACTAACGTTTCGCTCTCAAATTTTCTCGGGGCCGTTTGGCTGGTAGACCGGATTTTGATTCATAAGAAAAATATTTAATAAATCATATAAATAATAATATGCTCAAAAACATTCTAAACTTTCTGTGGACAAAGAACAACTTAAATAAAACCAACTTAATTTAACGCATTAAAAAATATTAACTCAAAAAGAGAAGAAGCGATGATATGAGAATCCGTGTGAAACCAACCTCCTACCATTTCATGTGTGCAACACAAGTAGAAACTGCTGACACTTAGTCCCAAGTCACTCACTGAAAACATATCATTTTGAGTTGATTCTCCCAATTCTGAGAAGAAACCGAAACATTTCTTCAATATAACCCCCCTTTCCCTTCGGGGGAAAAAATTGCTCACATTAGCAGCAGCACTGCGCCCGCATCAGAGACATTTCTATTTTCCAATGTATCATGTGCCACAGGTGAAAATTCAACAACCGAGTTACACAACCATAATCAGCTGTCAACGGAACTCACAAGAACTAGCTGTTGAAGCCTGATCAATCTTCACTAAACATAAAAGTTCAAGGAGCAAGGAAGATAAACCTCTACCGGACAATATAAAAAGTCATTGCTAGCATTGTTTCTGGCACTTTATGAGCTGCCTAAGAGAACATAAACGGAATATCTTCTGGTATGCTAGCAGCTAGATGAGTTAAGGCTTATACATATATATTATACCAAGAGTAGCTCTGAAAGGATTGAAGGTAAACTCTACAAAGTTAAAAGCATTTTCAGGTCTTGTTACTCAATGGACTTCCGTACATAGCGCATCCTCAAATCTGTTCGTGTGTCAGAGGCTGAAACTGCAAAAGAAGGAAATTACAAAAGTTTTCAATCAAGGAATTCTCAGCAAAATAGTAGTTGAGATCAAAATGGCAGCCAATGCACCATAAACAGCAAACAATTCATCATACATCAACTAGGGTGTGGTAATTATACAATATTTTTACTTTGTGAACACAGTGAATTACAAGCAATCTAGCAACAGAGGAGCACAAGCTCAAAATGCAAATTCGATGCTAGCGAGGTTAATCGCCAGTCCTAATAACTACAAGATATCAGGTCATAAAATTGAGTTGGAGTTTTCACACATGGTACAATAGGGTATCTTAGGACCAGTACAAGACACACATGTTGAGAACACATAAGGCTCTAAGTATGTACATATACCAACATTCCATTGGGATACTGTGGCATATATACATAAGAATATGCTTCAACACTGCTAACAAAAGAGTGATACATGCAGCCAAAGGGACCCTGCAGTGAGCCTGCCCCCATGTAAGAGTGTACATGCAGTTTTGCCTAAATATAGTGATGTTCAATGCTGTACTTCCAACAAAAGAGCAAGAACTACATACATCACAAGCAAAATTTAGCTACTCAGAGATATACAACAGAACCTACACTGTAGGATGCCACATCATTAAAATAGTGTGGTTATATCCTTAATTCATTGGTCATGAAAATACATGTTACATTGTTTCATAAAGAGTAATAAATGAAGATTGTCACTTTGTATGTCATAATTCACATCATGCTAATTAGGAGAATTTAGAAAATTAATTAACAGAAATGAAAAATATAAAAACATAGCTATCTCTTAAAAATGAAATTGACCATTAGGTACCATCATGTGCCATTAAATGCATGTGCATCTGTGCCAAGGAGGCAAGAACAATATACAGAACTAGTTTAGTCATAATGATTTGTTAGCAATTGCAATCCATGAGAATACAGTGAGACGTGCTAAAGGAAACATGAGAGTAGTTGTGCAAGTGCCAACAACAATTAATAACTAGCAACATCAAGTTAATAGAAAACATTTGACAAGAAAACAGTTACCAATTATCATGCGTGGTGTCAATTCAAAAGGATTACCAATTATGATTTTGGTTAAGTTCGTCAGAGAACATGTAATTAAAAATATCTTAGGTTACAAAAGGCAGAACAAAAGTTATTACCCTACTAGGGCCTCAAAAAGAAGCTTATGCCTAACTAGCTATATGGACAAATTAGTGACACTTCATTAAGTAATCCAACAAGAGACACATGGTAAAAACTCATGGTTGTTTAACATAGAAACTTTTTTTACTGAAACCTACTGGCTATTGCAAAGAAATTCCTTGCAATGTTTGATGTTACATTTACATTACATCAGAAAAGTAATGAAATTGCAAGGGATTGATCAAAAAAATTACAAGAAAGGGTCTAAGACACAGCATAACAAGAAAGAAAGAGCAGCGATACTTGCCACACCATAATAAAATTAATAAGAGCTGAGTACAAATGAACACAGCCATTGCTGCAAATTAGAGGAGCACCCAATTTCACAGCAATTACATTTTACTAATTCAATTTGGCATCAATGTATTACAAAAACAAAGCTCAAGGGACCTAAGATACAAAATCAAACAAGACAGAACTGAACAAAGCAACATCCTGAATAAGTATTGTAATAGAAATAAAAGTATAAATACACTAGAGTGATAATGAAAAATATATTACGAACAAATATGCACTGTGAAGAGCAGATACCTAGAGCAAGTTATGGCATCACATCATGCTCATCCTTTGCCACCCTGGGGACTGTCACCAGAATCACCAGGTTTTGAAGTAAAAAGCCATTAGTAACAGCAAATCCAAACCACGCAACATCAGCGAGTACCGAGCCCACTCTCCACATGAGAGACCCTTCTCCATTAGCACGCTTCATCATAACTGCAGTACACAGAAGTTGGCATAAAGGGGAAGAGAAATAGAATGGGGCCAAGTTGAAGCCTTCTGGTAACATGTGCAGTCCTCCATTCCTCTTTGGAAGTTGTTCATTGCTTGCCAACTATCACAACCAACATAACAAATTTAGATGTGAATCAATACCAGTAGGCAAACAAATCTGTTGAATTCGATAAAATAAGAGCTACTGCAGATGAATAGATAGCTGATTTTTCCAAATAATAGCTGCAGAACTTATGCCTCCTATTTCACTGAGATCAAATTCAAATGATAATTTGTTGAAGTCCATGAATACACGAGGGCTACAATATAAGTTATTTGTAACCAAATAAGATTTCACTAAGGGCTACAATGCTCCAATGAGTCGCTTCAGATTCCTGTTATTAATTATAAATCAGCTGAGATACATGAGAAGATTGTAGACATTGTTAACATATCTTATAAGCTTCATAGTTCATTCCGAAGGTGAGGAAAAAGGCTACACTAAGAAACTGTCTGATTTCAAACACAGCAAAAAAATTTCGCCAATGAAGTATCTTAAACTCTTTTTAAACATAAAAGTAACTGCAAGTAGTTAGTCCTGTGCTCTGATAGTCTGAATCGTGGAACAAATTTCATACATTTAGCTTCAGATCAAAGCAATAAAGAGTAATGGGAGCAGTAGCAGTTAGTAATACCTCCTCCCTCCTCTCCTTCTCCTTGTCGAAATCAGCGCGCTCGATGATACGCATCAGCATCAGGGGAAGATGACCGGGAAGAGCCGAACCATGACGAACCAGCAGGCGGCGCGGACGGTGGCGCCGATGGCCTCCGCGGCGGAGCCCTTGCCGTAGACCCAGCGCGCGACGATCTCGACGGCGAAGCCGCAGAGGCCGTGGGCCCAGGCCACGGCCAGGAAACCGTAGAGCGCCGCATCCGCGCCCTGGCGGAAGAGGGCTGCCGCCGTCTTGAGAAGCGGGCGGCGCGAGGGCCTCGCCGGGTTCGCCGCCGCGACGCGAAGCATCGGAACCCTAAGCCCTCGGAGGCGGAGCATCTCCCCTCTCTCTGCGTGACTGGAACAGAGCGGAGTGGTACTGGTAGGTGTGTACTACTGGTGGAGTCGAGCACCGCGCGGCCTTCCCATTTCTTTTCTCCTTTCATTCACTTGCTTTTCTTTTCCTTTCTAAAAATTATTATAGAAGAAGTTCGTTATAAAACTTAATCCGAAATGGAGAAAAACATCCAGATTCAAAATTTGTGTTACGCTAAGTTTCCAAGACATCTTAGTGGGGACTTGCCATAATTATGTTTTTTCTTTATAGTTCTTTCATAGTGTGAGAAACTAAAATGAGTTGTTTTAAATTATTCTTCATAAAAAAGTTCAATTTTTTGTTGCATGTTTATTATGTGATTTTTTATAGAAAAATAGTTTTTAGAATTAGAATCTAGCTTAAAACCAAACAATAATTTATATACCAAACATTTTCGGAGAAAATCTGGATCCAAGTACTTTATATGTGGATTGAGATCTGACCAAACACACAATTGGCCGATCTAAAAGCTTGCAGCTCTCTAGCATGGTTCCAAGATTTGCTGAACGCGCCATAGCTCTCTACGTACCATTCCTAGCACGACCTTTTTTTCTTCTCTTTTTCATGAAAATAGGCCTATACTCCAGGTTTTTAATTTAGAGAAATATAGAGTTTTACATAGGTGATGACGTCTGGAATGCGCGATGCATATTGTAAAGTCCACCATATATACGACTACAACAACAGTGAACCAGTGGGTACAGCAGTGTCACAGCACAGCGGGCACACGGTGCGACGCACAGCTTGCACCCATAGAAGAGCAAAAGAAATCGTCAGTTGTGTAAAGGGGGTGCTGCTCAAGACTGAAACAGTAGCAGTACGCCTGTTTCAATTGCTGCGGCCAATGCAACGAAGATTTGTGAGATCTGTTATCCGAAGTTTAAGGTCTATCTCGTGCTCTATCTATGCCAAAGGTTGCCACCACTCATTAATCACTACCCTTGTTGTCAGACACACACGAAACAGACAACCACAAATTTCTGTATGAGAAACTCTGAATTTGTTGCAGAGAAAGTAAGCATCTTCTCTCATCTGCAGCAGAATTGTGGTACATATCTCCCGTCTTGATGATAGACACACACCTAGGAATGGAAACTGCAGTTGCAATGATTTATGTATATTAGTATCGATAGAATTAAATAGGTCAGAGAAATAAGATAAAATAATTGCTGACTAAAAAAGAGTTTTGCAGACATAGTTTTACTCAACTTGAATCCATAGAAAAGAAGGCATGCAAAGGTACAATAATAAGCAAACCACTCTAAGGCTTTCCAGTGAAATGGTTTTGTACTAGAATGGACATGCCAAAATTTATACTTCAGAGTTAAGCATTACTTATCAAGAATACTTAGTTTACCTTTGCTATCTACCCTTTTCAAGATTTGATACAATCAGAAACTAGCAAATTAATTAAATCTAACCTAGAAAAATGTGAAATAAGAAATACATGTGAGTGATAACTTCAAAGATAGTGGTAAGTGAATGTGCAGAGTGGAGTGAATACCCTGAATTTGGTTTGCATGTCAAAGTACTCTAGCCCTCCTGAATTCAAGCACCGTACCAGGTTTGGAATGATGATCAACCTAGATAAATCAGAACAAATCAAGAACCAGCATCAACGAATCCAGACTCGACAATCCTCAGTCCGGCCAGATCCTCTTCCTGGTGCAAGCTACTCTACTTCATCAGAATGCCAGTGAAGATGACTAAACCCAAGACAATGCAGATGTATATGGCAACAGAGTTCACACATTTAGCTAGTTTGTGCATTATCTCATTCTTTTCAGGACGATGGACTTCTTCAACAATGACTTGTCCTTGTCCCTCTTCAGCATTGCAGTGATTTTCTGGCTATTGCAGCCAGCATCACACATGCAAATCATTTGAGGAGCACATAATTAGACATTGACGCGAAAGATTACTGGACACAAACGCATGTGTGCAGATGATAATGCATAAGATATGGAGTTTACATCGGTCAAATCAAAAGGTTTAAAATGGTTAACAATCACCTTTACCATATGAAAAAGATGTACACACCGTATGACCAATTTTGTTCTGTTCCATATTCCCTCTGGCTCAACAATCAGGGTGGAGCCAGTAACTAGTACCAGAATTTTTCCCAAACTAGTAGGTTATATACTATACAGGGCAACATCTGTGGGATTAAGTGGGGATTAAGTTAACATATATAAAATAGGTTCCTCAAATAAAATTTCATAAATTCGACTGCAAATTTTTATAAACGAAAAGCTGGGGACATCCGTTCAACTTTACAATTCAGAACAATACTTTGTGCAATTCGACTTTATATGAACTCACATGAAACACTAGGCATGCACACTGCACACATTTTCTAAAAGAGAGAGAGAGAGAGTGGAAATTTGTGCATATGAACAAGAGAGATCATCACACCCGAACAGAAGGAATGAAAAACTTTTTGAAAGGGCAGAGTACTACCACAGCAAAGTTAGATTTGATTTAGAGCGAATTGAAGAAAGCATCCATATAGGTGCCAATCCAAACATGTTCAAGCAACAAACCCCACTTCAAACTCCGGGACACCGCCGTTTCACTACCCTCAGATTGTGTAAATTGTGCGACGCAATTCACAGACGCAATCCACAATTCCGGCGAAGAGGTCAAGAGGGTAACGGGATTCTAGCGCTAATTCAAAATCCTGGACGACGGCCTGGGCTCGTTCGTGGTCCCGCCAGCGGAACACGGGCGGCGCAGAACGAATGCCGGCGCGCACGGCGACCCAAGAGACGATCCTGCCCACGGCCGCGACGATGATGGATCCGGCCACGCCGCCAGCCCAGTGGCCGACGACCATGAGGGTGTTGCCGACGAGTAGGGCCACCCACACCGCGGCGAGGAAAGCGTAGAGCACGGCGTCCGCGACCAAAGCGAAGCGGCCGCGCAGGGCCGCGGCAAACCGCTGGAGCAGGCGGGGAGGCCTCGGCGCCCCCGCCTCGACCTCCCAGGCACCCCGTCGCGGCGGAAGCCTCGCGGGCGACTCCGCCCCCCGGCCTCCATGCGCCTCAGTGCCACGGCGCCCGCCAACTGTGCGCGCTGCCAACGCCGCGCTGCCGCTGCCGCTGCCTCGGGCTCGGGCTCCGTGGAACGCGACCTCGGCGAGCTCCTCGACGCCGGGAAGCCCGCTCCGTCGACCTGCGCGGGAGCCTCAGGCCCCGACTCCATGCGCCTCTCCGCCGCCGTCGCCACCAGGTTCCGGCTGCTGCGGCCGCGACGGCGTTCGAGGCGAACGCCTTGCTGCCGCGGCTACCCACCCGTCAGGGCCCTAGGATCCATGGGCGCCCTCCTCACCTCTCTCTGCTTGCGCGCGAGCGAGCGCGTGAGGTGGGTGCGGAAGACGGAAGACGGCGAGAGATTGGTGGGGTTTAGCGAGAAGCGGCGGGACGGGAGAGCCGAGCTCCTAGAGCTGACCCCGCCAGAACAAAGCATCAACACGAAACCGACCTATTAATGGAACCAAGCGAAAAAATTCCGATTTGATTTGATACCAAAAAATAATGCTGCTTTCCTATTTGACATAAGCAACAACGCTGCTTTCCTATCTGTCCTGTCTTAAGTTTTTCTGTCTTATTTGACATTTCTCTCAATTTTTTTGAGAATTAAAAGTGGTAATTTCTTGGAGAAAAGACTATTTTATCTCTATAGTTTTTTGTGGTCAGTTATGTCTATCCATGTTAAATATTGCTCTCTCTTTTGGAATTCCAAACTAACGGAGATGTCAAATAGGAAAGAAAAAATGAGACAAGAACAAATAGGGAAGAATTTGAGTTTCGGTGTTAGTATTATCCCCGGTGTTAAATAGAAAATTTTCTCTAAAATGGGACTCACCTATGGGCACAGATTTTATTCTCACCTCGTCAACTTCCTAGCTTACTATGGCCAAATTTGCTCTCTTGTAAAGCATTCACATGGAAGTCACCATATAATTATACAAGGAAAATAAAATGTCTCTTCTCTCTACATATGTGGGCCCTACCAAGTTAAATAAGAAAACTAGCTTCCTTCGTATCTCATCTTCCTCCGTTCATGTGCTACCTCATTCTCTCTCCCATTCGAGCTCCAAAATGATGGCAGTGGTGGAGTTTAGTGCAGACGATTTTGTCAAGTAGATGAAGCCTCAGCATGATCCATTTTATCATGACTCAAGATGTCTACCTAGGCCTTCTGTTTTCAGATCTCAGGTGCAAATTGCAGTAACCATGCCAGATATTCATAGGCGCCACAAATGTGCAGGAGCAGAGCCAGCAGGACTCAAGGCCACACAGAGCGGTCAGGGATGTGCGGAGCAGAGATGCTCTAGAGGTGCTTCAGGAGGTCTATATATTTCTACACTTGGGCACTACCACACTAGTACTGGTTATCCAGTGTATACTTGTGCAAAAGGTGCCGTGCCATGAGCTTTCCGTCGTCGCATCGTACCTTAGGCACTACACAATCGGCCCTTGAAAAAAAAAAAAAAACGGAGCAACTCTAACAGTTTTGCAAAAGAGTTTGACATTCTTGTTTTTTGAAAATAAAATAAAAAATTCCTCTCCAACAGTTTGACAAAAACGTTTGGCAAATTTTAATAATTGGCAAATTGTCGATCTTCCGCTCATATACGCGCGTCGGGAACGCGCGCGCGCATCCGCGCAGGTGCCGCGACTTCCCTTTTCTGCTGCGCCGCGGGGCTGAGCAGCAGGCGGTCGGTCGCGTGAGACGAGGGCGCCGGGGTTGCTCCTGCACGACGAGGAGGGACCTCGTACTTGGCCTCCTCCTCGGCGCTGCCGAGCCCGACGCCTTTGGAACAGGAATGCGTCGGCGGCCGAGGCAAGGGACGACGAAAAGCGGTGGGCGGCGGCGCTGCAGGTGCTGATGAGGTGCACCGGCACGGCACGCGTGGTGGCCTAGCTCGAGCGGGGCCGCCCACGGGTAGAGGAAGTCGAAGAGGAGGAGGTCCGCCCAGCCTCCGGGCGGAGGTCGGGAGCAGCGCGCTGAAGCGCGGGGCGAGGTTGCAGGCGCGCGCATGAGGGCCGCCGGCATGAAGCGAGCGAGGAGGTGCTTTTGGTGGTGTGCAGCGCTGGGCGGCAGGTTCGGCGGCGCCGGCCGGGTGGTGGAGCTCCACGAGGCGGACGGATCCGCGGGCGCCGATCTGGTGGCGCGATCACCGACGGGTTGACGGGCGTGGAGGCGAGGTGGACGGTGGCGCGACGACGCGCGCGGCGGTGGTGGTCCGCGGAGGTGAGGCGCCCTGGCCGGCTCCTGGTACCGCGGGGTGATGTGGCCGTCTTGCCCAGCGAAGCCAGGGGAACATGACCACGCTCAGGGGGTGTGCTCGCGCTCAGCCTGCGCCATGGCCGGCAGTGCCAATGATATATGGAATGGATGAATGCAGCTGTGTGATCGATCGACCAGCTGATCGAATGCCTGGATGGCTATGGCGGCGATTCGTGCAGGACCAAAACAAGCTGAATGATCTAGACAGAGAATGAACGTTGGAGCTGGCTGTGAGGATCGAAAAAGGCCTGAAGCTGGCTGGGAGCACGACGCCCTGCAGCTGCCTGTGAAGATCCAGGAGCCTGACTCTTTTTTTTTTCTTTTTCATATTAATTTGGGACCTGACAAACTTCATGTTTTTGGAAACAAAAATTACAAAGAGTAAATTTCACTGGCGGTCCCTAAACTTGTCCCGCGTTCTCAAATAGGTCCCGGTACTCTGAAAATGCATATTCGTAGCCGTAAACTTGTTTCACCGTCTCAACTAGGTCCAAAGTAGACTCAGGGCGCCAGGATGCCGATGTGGCATGTCAACGTGGACTGACTGGCACTGTAGCCACCGTTACCTAGCCACCGTTACCGTTTCATGGTGGTGGGTGGGGAATATGCACGCACCCCCCTGGTTAGCTGGCCGGCCCCCACACTCCCATTCATTCTCTCCCTCCCCTCGTTCACTGGCCCGACGAATTTACAGTATATTTTACCTGAGTAAATTGCTAACATCCAAATATATTCACAGAATGCTCACACATGTAGTCATCTGAGACAAGGCATATTTAGACATAATACAGTCAATTGCTACTTAACCTGCATAACCCAAAGTAGGCATACACTTAGTTTGAGACAGATGCAGCCATACAGTTTTTGGGCTGCACATATAGTTTATGTGCTGAGCTGATTCATAGTTCTGCCTACAGCTCAAAGCACCAAGTAACTATATCTAAAATGATGTATGCATCCATATTGTGTTTGGTGCAAATTACATCACAAAAGTTGCCTTTGTAGAATTCACAAAAGAAGTCGCATATCTTCATGCACAAAAGAGGTCGGCATATCTACATCACTACATGTCCCATCAGTCACCCCTGCAGCTTTCTGTCTCTCTTGTCTTGGTGCTCTTCCTAGATGGCTTGGTCTTCTTCACTACTGGCTCCTTGGTGTTCCTTCCTTCGCTTTGCGCTTTGGCGGCTGCCTTGCCCCTGTTTAGTTCTTTGTTGAGAGGAACAGCCTTGGTAGAGGTTGGTTGCTTGCAATGAAGGAGCAATCGGGTAGGGGTCCCTCGTAGTTCTTTGTTAGTGCCAGCCAGCTAGCGGTACCAGCCAATGACGCCTACATACAAATCATAGCAGTATTATTATTACCTTATCGAGAACAAAATGACAGTTTTATGAAATTCAATAGAGATGAAGAAGGTTCACCTCATCAAGCATTTGTGACCACATTGTGTCTCCAAAGACTTCATCCTGCATGTCTTTTGGTGCACCATGTTCCTACCACGTTCCTAGCATTAGTAACATCAAATAAAAGGTTGTAACTACAACGGCAAGAGGTGTGTACCGTGTAATGACAGGTTCCTGCAGCTTTGTCATCATTATCATCATCACCATACACTTCAACTAGCTTTGAACTGGATTTGGTCTTTCACCGGCTTGAAACCCATCTTCCTAAATGGACAACCTGCCCTATTGTGATTCTCACCCTTGCACCAACTACATGTGATTATGGTTCCATGCCTCGACAGTTTTTGGCCCATGTTTTCCTTGCACTTCTTGAGGTTGTTTCCTCCTCGACTTAGCTGGCCTACCAACTTTCTTTTCATAAACAGTGGTTGTACTGCAGGGACCATTGGTTTTCTCCCATTGGGACCTGTCTTTACAAGGCATAATATTGTATCCATACACTTTGCTATATATGTCTCAATTGAGTAGCATGATGGCAGCATATCTTCAAAGCAGAAATCTATCATGCCTAAGACATGCAACAAAGATGGTTGCAAAGGGATTCCGACAAGTCCCATTTCCTCTGGTCACACATGACTTGGACAATATGTTGACTATATAATCATTTCCACCAGATTGCACTTGGAAAATCCCCTTGCCAAATTGGAAGAACAAAGCACATATTGGAGAACTCTGAATTTTTCAACAACTTTTTTTCTGATTTTGGGGCACACAGGACTGTCCATTTCTCGATCGAACTCCTGGCTGCTTGTTGTAGAACCTTGTCATCAGTTGGTTCTTCATTTTTTTGAAGCATGCTCAGTATAGGCAACTCTCTTGCTTCAAGGATGTATTTGTTGAATACTTCGCAACTATTGTTTAGTAGGATGTCACATTTAGGGAAACAAATTGAAGTATGCTCTAACCCAAGTATTAGGTGCCATCTGCTCAAGCCATGCATGAGCTTTGGAGTCAAGTGCCTTCATCTTCTCCATGTTGTAGTTGAACTGAGTGACAGTGGTAGACCTAGCACAAGTCCATAGTTGGTTCTTTAAGTTTTCACCCTTGAAACTACCACTGAAATTCTGGTACAAGTGCCTAACACGTAATCTATGCTCGAGTCGGGAAACACTTCTTGTACAATTTGGTATCAATCCTTTTTGCTTATCAGTCATTACAGTCCAGGGGATATGTGTTTTGGATATTGAGGTCTTGCTTTAGAGTTTCTAGAAACCATTTCCATGTTGCCTTGGACTCCACTTCCACAACAAAGCAAAAAGCTACTGGGGAATATACAATCATTTGGGTCAATTCCTACAAAGAAGTTAGTAGTTGGCCTCCATACTTGGGTTTTTAAGTGACATCCATCCGGGCATATTACAGGTCTACACCCACTTAGAAACCCTCTCTTGCAAGCATCCAGGGGACACATAGAGATGACTGAAATGGCCATTAGCTAAACCAAGATAGAAGGTGCTTGCCTGGTTTGACCTCCTTATCTCCCGACCATAGTCCCACAAATGATTGTATTGTTCCACTTCATCTCCATTTATTTGTTGCAGTGCAAAGCTTCTTGCTCTGCAAAGCTTGCTCCTAGAGGGTGTTAAGTTCCATTCCTTTTGCACAACTCTACCAAAATTAGCTAATGACATCTTTGGGTCAGCTCTAAAACTGTCCAAGTACTTCTCGAGAAAGCCATACTGCAGTGCATCTCTTCAAAGCCCACTCTCTCCTGCAATTGTGTTGTGCAACATATCTCTTCACTAGAATAGTTTTAGCTCTACTGTCATATGAGGCATAAAGAAACCAAGGGCATCCTTCTCGCACAATGAGCTTCAACTCTTCTCTTCTCATTCCTTGGCATTTTCAAATCCACTCTATGTTTGAGGTCAGATTCTGTCACGCCTTTCCTCACCATCTCAAGCTGAAGGAAAAGTCATCCCAATCTTGAATGTTGGATTGTTCAGATCTTCAGGCATAAAGCTCTTGAACTTCATTTTAACCCCCTTCTACGCATCACTATCATTAGGTTGTTCCAACTCTTCTTCTTCATCAATATCACCGTATACTCATTTGGATCACTCACCACTTGCAAGGTCAAGCCCATCCCGCTTCCTGCTGCCTTCTTGCTCTTCTTCACTGTCTCAACTACTTGGTGGCTCCACATTGTCCCCTGAACAGATCATCGTCACCATCTTCTACCTCATTGTCCGTGTCTCACGAAATCGGATCTTTATCACTTTGTCATCACTACCACTGCCCCAATTAAATTCGCCCTTCGGATCCACTATCAACCAAATCAACTTCACATACATCATCTCTGCCTTTGGCAAGTTGTTGTACATAGCCGGGAGCCTCTCACCGGGAATCTTGTCCACATAATGCACCTTCATTGGGCTAAGGACCTTGGGCAATACACCACCGGGTTGATAACTATGTCCTCAGGGGGGTTACCTTGGTACTCATGATCAACATATAGAACAAAGCTAGTCATCTTTTTAGCAAACTGCCTCATTAACTCTGTGTCCACATCATTGGATATAATCCTTAGACCATTACACAAGTCCTTGCCAGGCAACAGCCAAGTACACTTTCAGGTTGGGAGGGCGGACCCCATATCCAAGTTTCATGATAAACTCCTCAATCCAAAAGTAACACCATAAGTCTACATCCATATGATCGAACCAATCTACTTTCTCATCGACATACGTGCGGTTCAATCCAACTCCACAGAAAAAATTCCACCATGATGAATTTCTACCGAGATATGAGTACCACCAAGACCTACAATGCGAAAAATTAGCATAATCAAACCCTAGAATCCGAAGAACTGCAATCAAACCCTAATTGAATGGGGATAGGAGAAACTCACAGTACTCGGGCGTAGGGTCCCCTTCCTTTCGACGCTGTGGAGCCATTAGGGAGTGGGACGGGACGAGTCGAATCGCCCGCCACCACTACCGCCGCACACTGATACTTTGGAACATAAACAAGACAAGACATAGTACAGGTTGTTCAGTTTGGTTGCAGTCCAAGGTACATAAGAAATTCAGATTCATAGTTAATCTCACCGATTCGTCCTCTCTGTAAACTTACAGAAGACTCAAAATGTATTGCTTAGAATAGATTAACAAACCACCATTCAGCACTGTTCTACATTGGTTTTCCTAGCTTTACCATTATAGGTCATGGCTTTAACCTTCTCTTATTCAGTTTTTCAGGTGGTAGTGTTTATCAACTCTCAAGCAATGCCTGGATATTCCATTCAGTTATTATCTATGTAATAGATAAGAAAAAAATAAGGACGCCGCAGAAACTGCTAGCACCAGCATTGACAAACTAATGTAATGCAACGAGGACACTATTTCTTTTCATGTACCTAACGTGCTAGTACATTCCTAATTTCTACTGCATATATCTATAAGCTAAATCAATCGAACTAAATCTAGCAAAAATCTAATAGCAAGTATGAATCAAATTAGATAACAGTAAAGTTAGGGTTAGGGATTTGAGAGAAAACTAAAGAAAATGCAGGGGAGAGCATAGGGGATCGAGCTCTCACCAACTGGGGCTGGGGCAAGGCCGCAAGGGGGCAGCCGCGCAGCCTGGCGGGGCTGGCCGGCCGGAGGCGGCTTCCCGGGGCGGGGCTGGCCAGCTGGGGCCGGGGGCCGGCCGAGGGGGTGAGGCGCCGGGACGGAGCCGAGCGCCCGGCCGCCCGCCGCCAAGGCAACGCAGGGGCCTTGCGCGGCTGCTGCCGAGAGGGCCGGAGGGGGCAAGGGGCAGCCGACAGGGGGAGCGCAGCTCGCGTCCTCGCGAAGTCGCCGCTTCCGCCGCTGCGTCGCGTGAAGAAGCCAGGGAGCGGCCGAGCGTATGCCAAGGTAAGCGATTTTTTTTATTTTTTTTACAGAGTACGCAGTTGTTAACAAAAAAGGTAATGTTATACTGCAATTGATTTTCTGCAGGGTAAGTTGCTCCGCGTAATAAAGACAGAACAACTCCATTTGAGTTCCACCCGGCCGGTGGGCCAGTCGATCCGTGTGAGGGAGCTGATGACCACTACTGACTTGCCACATGGACCGTGGGACCTGCATGTCATGGGCACTGAGAAAGCACAAAAGGGAAACAAAGGCAGCTGGGATTTCAATGTGCCGCACGAACGCGCTGGGAGAGAATGAATGGGAGTGTGGGGGCCGGCCAGCTAGCCAGGGGGGTGCATGCATATTCCCCACCCACCACCATGAAACGGTAACGGCGGCTACAGTGCCAGTCAGTCCACGTTGACATGCTACATCGGCATCCTGGCGCCCTGAGTCTACTTTGGACCTAGTTGAGACGGTGAAACAAGTTTACGGCTATGAATATGCATTTTCAGAGTACCGGGACCTATTTGAGAACGCGGGACAAGTTTGGGGACCGCCAGTGAAATTTACTCAATTACAAAACTGTTGGAGTTGCTAGGCACCCTTGCGTTCCAGATTTGGCAGCTGCTCTATACTCGGTATATATACTCGTCCACTGGGGTCTGGGGGTGGCGAAAGAGTTGCATACATGTCACGAGCTTTGCATTTCTTCCCGGTTGTCAGTAGCAAACGTGCAGCAGAGCCTTCTTGTAGACGAAGGTGCTGCAAAATGGACAGCAAATCGGCACGCTGCGCACAGATGGTTTAGTGGAGGCCTGAGAGGTTTAATTCAAGACCAGACTGACAAACTTCTCACAGATCCCCACGAGCAGGAGGAAAGCACGCGGGGTGGACTGAAGTTTGATATGGCGCTGGGAGGACTGGGACAGGACAATCTATTTGTATATACCCGTTTTACCAAAGCAAAATCGTGCACACATATATCATGGCCACTAGATCACATTTCCAGCCAAAAATTTTGGGCATCATTTGCAGTTTTGTACACCCAAGTCCACATGCTAGGCCCGCAGTCCGCCCCTACCACATCCACAAAGCACAGCCGAAAGTTGCTGAACTCAGGTTTGGTTTTTGGCTATGTGAATGTAAAACGTATATGGACGATATAATAGCTAAACTTGACAAGTTACTTCCATAATCATTTCAGGGCCAGACACAACTGGTAACGTGTAGTAGCACCGAGTCTTGTGGCTCCAACCACTTGTGTAGTTCGACTAATGAGATCATAACATTTGCAGAAGCAGCCAGAATGTAACTAAAGCTCATTTACTCCATCATCAAAGTCCCCTAGGTGTTCGTGTTCCGATCAAGAACTGAAATGACAAATTGACAACAGCAAAAATGTCAGTTTACAAATAGAATTAATAATAACTAAAATTAGTAGATGCAGTTCATATTCTTGCATGAACTTAGAATGCTACGATGTGCATCTTGCATGGTATACATTTGATACTACAAGCTACCGGTTGTTAGGAGATATTCTGTAGATAGATTGAGGTATTAGGCTACAATTAACAAGCTGACAACTTCATAAACAAACCCGCAAATAGCACTCTAGCTTAACAAATAAATCAGTAGTTCATTCTATATAAACATCACTAGCAACAAACCCGCAAATAGCACTCTAGCTTAACAAATAAATCAGTAGTTCATTCTATATAAACATCACAAGCAAGTCGCAACTATTCATATTGGGATATTTCCAGATTTGGTAAATTAGAATCGTTTGTAATCCCAGCTTGCCTACTCGCCCCATAAACAATACTCTTATATAATCTGCCCAGACTTGGCAATAAATCGACTATTCCACTATATCTTTTATCCTACATGGTATCATGTGTTTAGATTTCAATCCCCACAAACCCTGAAACTTCCACTACTACGCGCCCCTGCGAAGATCACCCATGAGGATATCCGTTGGGCAGCACCAGGGCTCACCGCCGACTGCATTGATCAGCCGCCCAATAGATTATTTTCCTGATAGTTGATTGGGGTTTTATCCCTCGCTAGTTGGTTGATCATCATTTTCTTTTGGTTTTTCTGATCTAAGATAAGATTATATCACGTTATCCACCGCCCGTCATTTTCTAGAGCCTCTATCTCGACTCTGGCACCGACCACACCAGCTCCATCCTCTTCTTCATTTCATTGGCTCAATCTTTCTAGAGCCTCATCATTTGTCATCGCACAATCACCAACCAGGATGCCTCCACCACGACCTTGGCATCGTTGTATCCAACCACACATGCAATAAATCTAACCGAGAGTGTGCAGCCACCTTCTCTTAATTGTATGACCGGTCTGATTAACCGTTTGTGCGTGCAGGATCCTGTGAAATTTGTCTGCAAGTACTGCATGCTCCCTTTTCTAAGCAATTGGGTGCTGCTGCATTGCCTTGCTACACCGCAACACTGCCACCTATGATATTCTCTACCATTACATCTCCACCACCATCGACTACGTCGTTGTGCACTCGGTGCAGTCTTCATCAAGCTATTTGTGTTCTTCACCGTCCACTTCAAGCAATGGCACTGTGATATCTAGTTTATTGGCCTTGTGTCAATCAACTAGACCTACTTCCTCTCTTCATCCAAGAGACAAAGACAACCATGTCACCAATGTCACCATCTCTTCCCAAACTAGTTTGTCTACTTGAACAACTGTGGGCTGCATCGATACCTTCTACAGTCATTGTTCTACATGCCGCCAACGTCATTAAAGCCCTCTGTTGGTCCCTTAAACTCTGATGCATGGTTTCAGTATTGGCAATACTATGTTCTCGAGCCAAGCAAACCAGGCACACTTTGTCCATGGTGGCTTGACTTTGTAATCCTTGACATGGACCTTACAACGATTGCCTTGAAATGTAGTCGAATTTGTCTATGGCGTCTTCTTTGAGCTATCATCCTCTTGGCATTGCCTCATGCACCCTCCACATCGGCAACCTAAACAGCTCAATCGACCACAGCTATCCTACACATGGCATCCTCAATCACAACTACCCAGCCTCACACTTGGCTACCTCGAAATCGACACAAAGGGCGAGCAACCTCGTCGGCTTCCACTCCAGCCACAACTTTTGCAACGCATGGACAACTATGACTGCTGGGGATATCAGCTAACTGGTTTACATCCTTTATGTTCATCTCCAATTTTACCGTTTGCATCACTCCCTCTGACAGTGAGGGGATGCTAGAGTATATTGGTTCATTTCCATATATGTAGATTATGATGGTTTGTAATTCTGGCTTGCTTTTATCTCAAGAGAAGCTTCATGCCCCTTATGCAATGAAGTCCTATATAATCTGCCCATGAGACTCAGCTACTACTCCACCAATTCTTTTATCCTACAACTTACTTGGGTAAGTCTAATACCTACAATTATCAAGGCAGGCAGGCAAATATTAAACCAAAAAACAAGTAAAATGACAGCTAAAGCTAGTTGAGCACAAGCTAATGGCAAAATCTATAGTATATCAGTTTTAACAAAATCATCACCAATGCATGTAGCTAATCTAGGATGACCTAAGGTCTTGAGTCTTCTAGTCTATAAAGATGGAAAATACAGTAATAGATAGTAATGGGTTCCATTAAATACCATGCTCTGTCTTGCAATTATCCTTTCATGAGCCTTGAAAAACATTTTGCAAAAAGTGTATCCAAGCAGCTGATGTACCTCCATATCATTGTTTCATTGTATTTCTTGTATTTCTATCTTAGCCATATAAATAAGTAGTTAGGAAAGAGCAAGTGAAGGAACTTCATGTAGTCATCAATACACCACATGTGCGTGTGATGAGAACAAAATCCACTTTTAACGAAGGGAAAGTGAGCCAACTTAGGGAGTGTTTGGTCAAACGGCTAAGTGCCTAACCAGGCTTCCTAGGGCCAACATGGACCCATTTTGTTGCCTCACTAGGCCTCTTGGCCAGGTCAGATCTGGCCAGCTGTACGCCATTAGCCAGGCTAGGGCTGGCCAGCCAGATCGGTTGGCTAAGGATGGCCAGGCGGGCCAAATAAGATGGCTACGGATGGCCAGGCCAGGTCTAGGGAGTCTGGCTCATGTCACCACCTCTTCCACGATTTCCATGTCACCACTGTCGCAGGCCTCCTTGGGCCACAGCTCCGACCTGCCATCCTAGTCATCACCATGGTATGTGGTCTATGTCCATACCTGCACTGCATGCATGAGGCAGAGCTAGCCCATGATGTGGCACGATCACTATGGCCCAAAAAGTTGGCATCAAGTTGGCCCGTGATGAGGAAGCTTTGGACAACAGTGGCATCATCAGCACACCATAGCTCTGCACAACAGCGACGAGGACAGTGTGCTTGAGTTGCTCTGGTGCTTGGCACTGATCTGGAATTGGTGAAGGAGCAGGATCAACAAAATCCCTCTACTCTGGCTGCTAACGCCAACTTCACTTCCTAGATTTCGTTGCCTGTGCTTGGAAATTGGAATAGAACAATTGATGTCATGGACTCCTAGTGCCGGCAGAATCAGACAACCACTAAGACACCACATTGACGAGCCTTGCTAAGCAAAAAAGATGTGAGCAGAAGATGATCTGAAGGACTTTGTCTTCCCCATTTTGTTACTCTCCTGGGTGGTCCTAAAATAACATATTAATTTTCTGTCAACTATTAAGGCGCCCTAGGACATTGGTTTTATTGGGTTTTCTCTAGGTGATTCTAGAGCAGATCAGTTGACTATAATTTAAATTGTACAAAAATTGAAAGGCAACAGAGGTAAACTCACTAATCTCAAGAAAGGGTTGCACATACTATGCAAGTACTCTGAACAAAAATGCTAGCAGGCCAAGTTTAGCACATAAAAAAGAACTCCTTATACACTGTTACAACCAGGGGAGTCTGACCATGGCTAACTTCTAGCTAGGCTTAGGTTAAGTCCAGAAACCAAACACACCCTTAATTAACCTCTATGCATGAATGGGGTCTTAAAATCTGAAACCAGCACCTGTTTTTATGTTGTGCCAATTCAGTCTTCATATGAGTATAAACAGGTAACAAAGACAGCATAGCCAATAAATTGGCAACATTTAACCTGAGTTTGACTAGAGTAACCCATGAACTACAGAAAGACCAATTACTGATGCAACAAGATCAATAAAATGTACCAAACATAACTCCAAAAAGATATAAAAGACACGGTAAATCTAGCAAATGTGATATTCAATCAATCAATCAATTTGACAAAAATGTACACTGAGGACTCAGGATTGGACACTGTGCCAAAAGAAAAAAAAAAAAGTAGAGATAAAAATTGTGGTGTGATCTTTAACTATAATAAGGTATCTATTCTTACATATCAAACAAAGAAAATGGACAGAGGAAGCCATCTCACTCCCTCAAAATAAGTACCTTGTTATTTCCCAAGGAAATATCATAGTGCATGTTCATACGATAGAAACAGAACAAGAAAAAGACAAAATGTTGGCAGGTTTTGAGCCCCTGGTACTTATTAAAGCTTTAGTCCTGGGTTAGTGCTCTAAAAAGGTGCAGTCCTACCAGCTTGAAATTAATATGCACCTGTGATAAGTCACTTCACTTGGGCATTTTTATTTCATGGCCCAATATGAACAAACAGAACCAAAACTAAGGAAAAAAAAATACTGCATAACATGTGACGATCAATGTCCAATCAGTACATGTAGACCAGCGCTAATGTTTTACACACCCAATCAGCTAGTATCCAAAAACTATAATCAGTAGCAAACAAAATTTATCTTAATATCTGGAGTGAAGAATTAACACTGAAGTCAAGACAACAGCCAGATAAATACAACTTTTTAAGGCAATTAACTTGGAGGCTGAAAGGTAGCACTTACATATCAGGGAAGCCCAAACAGCATCCCTGGCAAGAAATGTATATAATAATATAACCAAAAGTTCAACCCAAAGTTTGTTATGCTCAATGAAGTGTGGCCATTTGAATTTTTAAAGGACTGCATGGCAATTCACAATGAAAGCAGCCACTAAATGTAACTTTGATGGCCTGACAGATCAATCAGGTTTACCAAACATAATTCAGGCTAGATATGAAAGACACGGTTAATCTAGTAGTAAATGTGATATTGAATCAATTAGCCTCTACAGGAAAAAGTTCAGTGAGGACTCAGCATAAGAGAGTCTGAGAGTGTCAAACAGAAAAAAAAAAAAAAAAAAAGAATCAAGATATAAAGATTCATTCCAATGTTTCCCTATGACAACAAGATATACCAACTCTTACAAATTAAATAAAGGAAATGGACAGAGAAATATTAACTATCTCATTCTGTGAAAAGAACCCTATGACAAGGGGCATTTGAAGGCGGATGGTCTAGTGCCCCTGGTACTTATTGAAGCTTTAATTCCAGGTTAATGAGTTAAGAGTGAGCATAAGAAAAAAATGTAGTGGCACCATGGCTCTGAGTAGATAAAAGTGGGGTACATATAAGATTCTCAGTTAAAATTCAACATACAGCTTCAATAATTAACACTTCTCATTTTACGGCCCAATATGAACATTATGCCACACGCATGGAAGCTAAACGGAAAAGGGACAAGAGGCAGGCATTAACTTTTGGAACTTTCGAAGTAAATAAGGAATCTAAGTATTGCACAGCACTTGCAATTACAGCAGCAAATTCAAGCAGCGACTGAAACTATCTTGACATGAAAACTGGTCCAGCAGTACTGTACTAAAGAATATCCCCAAATCAGCAAGCATGGAAGCCAAACACAAAAAGAGACAAGAGGCATTAACTTATTGTACTTGTCTTCAATTTGGACTAGATCACAAAAATTAAAATGGAGCTGGCAGGTACCCAAAAATAGCAAGCTTGAACAAATGAGGGCATAGAAAGAATCCTGTACCTTCATCACAGGCTATGCCACCGCTGCACCGCCTGCATCCCCACGATTCGCTGTAGCAGCCATGTAGTCCAGAATCAAGAGTACGCTGTGGACACATGACAAAACGCAGAGAGTGAAGAGCACAATCTCGATACAGATGCTTCCAAGGCCTTCCCATCCAGGCGCACGTGGACGCGGCGGCCTCTTCTTCTCGCAAATGACAAGCACGACAACCACCATCAGGTAGAAGCTGCTGGCGGTGACCTGCACGAGATCCTTTGATGTAGCTTGCCTCCATGAGAATGCATTCGCCAGCAGAAGACACGCCGACGGCCGCGGGGCATCTGGACCGGCGGGACTGCAACGGCAACACATGAGACGAAAACCCATCAATCTAGCTAATGATGCACGAAATTAGGAACGAAACTAGGGACAGAGGAACAGACAGGGGAGAAATCGGCAAGCCGTTGACGATATAAACCTGAGGGATGCTCGCGAGGAAGGCCCGGAGCTTGAGCGCCTCCTGGCCGAGCCGCATGCCGTAGACCAGCACGGTGAAGTAGAGCAGCTTGGAGCGGAAGCGGTGCCCGCGGAGCCAGCACCCCAGGATCTGCACCGCGACGATGGCGGGGAGCAGCCACGCGATGCCAGCGCGGGCGTAGAAGTCGCCGTTGTCGGAGAGGAGCGCCGCCATGGGAGCTGGGAGCCTGGAACCCCTAGGCTCCTAAGCTTCCAACCGCCCGGGCGGAAGCGGATTTTGGTGGTGCGGCTGGGGTAGTGGCTTCGCTGTGATTTGTGAAGCGTGGTGCGAGTGCGACGGCGGCGGCGGGGAGGCGAGCCGAGTGGGGGAACTCCGTGACTGGCGGAGCCTTGTCGGGTTATTGGGCGTGCCCTAAACAGGTACAGCGGTCCAGCGGTCCAGCTGGCAAGTGGAGTGGCGAGGGAACATCCTGTAGCCACACCCAGTCGGGCCTTTCACTTTAACTCCCAACTTCAAGTGTTTTCACTGTCTCTCCATCACATCAATTTGTACCCGCATGTAAAGAGTATTAAATAATAGATATAAAACAAATAACTAATTACACAGTTTGGTTGTACATCACGAGACGAATCTTTTGAGCCTAGTTGGTCCACGATTAGACAATATTTACCACATACAAACGAAATGCTACAGGACTTTTCAATCTCTCTCCACCACATCAATTTATAGCCGCATGTATAGACCATTAAATATAAATAAAAAAAAATAACTAATTGCATAGTTTGGTTGTAAATCACGAGACGAATCTTTTGAGCCTAGTTAGACCACGATTGGATAATATTTACCAAATACAAACGAACTGCTACATAACTTTTTAAACTCTCTCTCTTTCCTCAATCTAAACAAGGCCTCAATGTACACAAACTCCCCTAAAAAAGGGTCGATGTACACAAACATGATTGTTCTCGCAAACAGCGTGGTACCAGGAGATGTATAATTTGGAAATTTTGTTACTTATATATTATACTGTACTGTATTTTGGGTGTAAAAACGGAACATCCACGATTCCACGTTTGTTCTAGACGCTTAGAAATACTTCCTGCAGCTAAAGAAATTGTTATAATTTTATCCTAAGTTAAACCACTGAAAATTTGTTCAAGCTTATAAAGAAAATCTATACCACCTAATATTAAATTTGTTGAGCTTTGCTACAGTACTCCAGTCGTCTTATAGGAGGTAAGATCTCCAACGAAAATTATGTCTCATGCAGGCATTGTTTATCTTTGTCTACATTAAAAAATTTTATACAAAAAGTTCATATGTTTCCTTTTTTTTTCATTTGTACAAAGTCACATTAGAGTCTGAGTCATCTATATATTGTTATTAGTTACCATACACATTTATATATGATATAAAAAATTTTATAACAAATGTTAGTAACCAAACACATCTCTATATAACTTCTCACATTTGACTTGCCAAATCTTTGGTAAATTTTTTGCCTAACTTTTAAATTTATGTCATGATAAATTTTGGTAGCCAACTAATTGTGCCTAAAAAGTTATAACAAATGGTCACGTTGGATCAATAGACACATATTTTTTCCAAAAAAAAAAAAAAAGCCAACGAGTGCAGGTGCAGTCTGTACAGCGCTACACGGCTATGATTTTGATATCTGCCACCTAAGCAACTTCACTAAATTGAGAAAAACAATCTACTTTCACTAAAAATTTTCATACAGGAGAATGCAATAAAAAACCGCACTAGCGAGCAATCTTTTTCTCAATCTTCTTTTCTCCCCTTTGTGTAACTAACATCTCGAGCGCCACCGGACCAGGCTGCCGCCATGGTTCACCGGCAGCCACACCCCACGCGCCATAGCCGAGCAGGCTCTGCCGCGTTGTGCCCTACACCACGCCGGCCGCCGCGCCTCAGGCACCGGCTGCCATGTTGCTGCTCTTGTCCGGAAGCCCCGAGCCGGCCGAGCAGCATCCGCCATGCCCCACACTTGGAGCTGCTGTGGAGATTAGAGGGGGAGGGGGAGGAAGAAATAAAGGAGATGAAAATTTTCTCAACCTGCTGGATCACAGTTCCCCTATATTCCAATTTTGCCAATCCACTTTTGCTGCATGTAGTGGATTGGATATTCTAAATTTATACGGCAGTTGCCAACCAGTTGATGTTGATACAGTGAAAACGAGATGAAAACAGCACAAAAACAAACAAGCTCTCAATAAATAGCACGCGACGAGATGAAAACGAAAATTGTATCAACATGCAAACAGCAACCTGACTCCCAATTGTTGTTAAAAAGGGACTTGTGAGATGGAACAAACCAGTGCGGCAAGAAAACCATTATCCCTGGCATTTCCATATCCGTAGTGTTTCTAGAAAAGGAAAACTTCGCTATGCAAACTGTGTGTCCTGAATGCGATATACAAAAAAAGAACCCCAAAAACTTCGCTATGCAAACTGTATGTCGTGACATGTTAAGTATGATCACAATTCATAGCTCCAAAGACCTTGTGGTTGTGGCCATTGACACAGGACACAAATAGTAGTTCTGTTCAGCAAAATGCAGTGTGTCCCATAACTCCAATTACAAAAGGTAAATGTCAGGTTATTAAAGAAATTGTCAATCATAACAACAGGGCACAACGGTTTTGGAGACTTAGTGCTGTGGATCTCCAACTGGTATCCTCAGTCTGTATGAACTTTTATTGTAAAAACTGAGTGAAACTCCTTTAGAAAAGGCACATCGGTGATGAGGCAGCAACATATCATGACATCAATTAATCATATATTCACAACATTATGCACATGATATATCATTGAAGCCTAGAATGAAACAGAACACAAGACACAGTTTATACGTCGAGCGAAATTACTTCACTGGCAAATCTAAACTGCAAAGCAGCTACCATACAGAATATGCTACTCTACACACTACTTAACAAACTCATCAGGATAGCGTGTACCAATTAATTCAATGAAGCGTTAGACACCAGAATTGGTTAGTGAGGCACATAGGAGCTACCCACTGATTAAAACAACAAATTTTAATATACATGCAGTTAATCTTGGACGACAATAACAATGTCACGTTATCCAAATAAATGGAGTCTAACAGAAATTTTACTATCACTCAATAGAATAGGATATCAGTGCCAGTTTTATCTATGAACTGCCTTAAACTCATTCAGGTCTCAAGTTTTGCAGTCTACAGTGAGAATTATTTCAGGAAAACAATAACATCAAAGAGTGTTTGCTAGTAGCTACAGAAGTGCATATATTTGGGATGATACTAGATGACAGTAATGTCTTGATCTGGGGTAGTGCAAACAAACAAAGCCGTTGGATTTTTGGGATGATACTAGATGACAATTGTCAGAAAATATCTCAAATTGGGTGGTAATAGAGCAAGCATTGAAGCATGCACATCAAATAGAACCTGAACTTTTCTCTAATCCACCAAAAGACAAAACTTAGTCAATCACGATTAAATGTTAACTTAACTACAGTTCCATCCTACAAGATAGAAGCTAAGGTAATCTCTCATCTTATTATCTTACGACCAAAATTTCTCAGTGGTTGCGAGCAGTGAACACAATTGATGAGTGTATACCAATGCAAAATAGACCGGCAAGGATCACTGACAAAGGCAAAAAACACACCCTACAAATCTTAGACATATCTAGCAAGAACAGGATTGGAACTTGGAATATTGCAGCATAACAATGGAAGCTAGCTAAAATGTCAAATGTAGAACCAGCAAGTAGACTAGCACATGCCATAAGTCAGTTGTAGGCTTGATGGCATACATGAAGGAGAAGAGGTAATAAACAGAAACTGGTCTCTCCACTCTCCACCCCCCACGCACACACACACGCAAGCACCCATAGGAACTTTAAAGGTTCTTCATCCTTATCAGTTGAGAAGCTATCGATCGAGGCATTCTTGCCATGTTTGTTTTTAACTAACAATTGGGGAGTCTCAATAGCAACAGTGACATTTTCTCTAGCAGAATGATACTTAGTAAAAGAAAATACTGAACTGTATGAAAAAATAGTTGGTATGACAAATTATATGTAAATCCACAACACCTAGAAGCATATTGTTGTTTAAGAATAGCAAATAATAAGTCATATGACCACAGAACAAAGAAATTTTCTCACGCTGTTCACATGGAAATTCAGGCCGCAACTGAAAATATTTTGTCATCCGTGACTACATTAGAATTCACAGCAGCATCAGACTTTCAATTGGAGCTAAGCATTAAAACTCAAGGAGACTATAGATGAGTGAGCAAAGTATCAATCTGACTGTATGCCTGAACTTCAACTCCTATGATGCAGGGTTAGTGTCTTAGCGAGCCAGTGGTCACCAAACAAACAGAGGATTATGACCACATTAGCAATTCAAAACCACATAATACCAGAAAAATGTATAGTACGTTGCCCGGTGCACCAAGAGGGCTGGGCCAAGCCACGCTTCACCTCGGCATGTTCCTCAGCTGGATCAACACATGCGGAATGAAGACAGAGATGACCATGACAGAGCAAATGAAGCTTCCAATGTCACTGATCACGGCTTCTGCAGCAGTCTGAACACAGCACTCCTTCGCAGGCCAGCGCTCTTGCATCAGCAGGCCTAGCAGCATGAACATCGAGAAGACGACGAAGACCAGCAGCGGTATGAGGCCATAGCCAGTGCCCTGACGCCAGGCGCGTGCTCCAGGGTGCTCTAGACCATGTACCTGCACGGTGAAGTACACGCCCTCAATCTGCACGAGCAAGGAGCGCACCCGAAAAATTGGCGTGTCCAGCACTTAGAAATGCTTACGAGGAACCACTGAATTATGTAGGGAAGAAATTAAACCGACGAGAAAGAGGCTGGAATAATCACGCACCACTAGCAACTCCTCGGGAGGCTCAGGTTGCCATCTGTTGAGGCGGATGACCAGCGCCAGGATGGTGAACGGGCAGAGCATCTCCACAGCGAGGAATGCGAGGAGGAAGACGTGCCTCGCGCCGGCCGCCACCACCGCGTACGCGTAGGGGTAGCGTCCGCCAACGGCGTAGCGCGCGACGATCAGGGCGACGCTGGCGGCGCACGCCACGAACATGGCGCTGAGGAAGCAGTAGACGACAGCGTCAGCCAGCGCCGCCTTCGCCTCCGCGGCCGCGGTCCTCGGAGTCGGTGGGGCCGGCGCCACGGGTGGAGCCCTCGCCGCCGCCTCGTGGTCCGCCATGGCAGCGTATGCCCTTGTCTCCAGAAGATTCCTTGTGGATTGGTGGGAGGAGAGGGTTGGACTGGCGAGCAAGGGCAGGAGGTGGCGAGTGGAGAAATGGGGGCGTGCCCAAAGCCAGGGGCCCGAAATCCCTGTCCAGGGAAATTGGCTAGCCACGCCCGGTATATGTACACAGCTTCTTGCATTTGGATTCCAAATTTTAGCCTCTTAAAAATTGGGGTTTATGTATGCTACTGCATACCAAGTTAAGAAAGCTGGTCGAAGGCACTCACAAACTACAATAAAAATATTGAATGCTTTAATTAAAACAACTGTCATTGCCCAAGTTTTTTTTGCAAGTACATATGCTGATATGCAAATACTGACATACATCTTAACCTCATGGTATATCTCTCCAAACTTGCAAAAGGACATATACATCTAACCACATGTTATATATATATTTCTCTCCAAACATGCAAAAGGACATATTGCCCTAAATAAACCAGTGAAGATGTCATGACCTACGGATTATGGTTGGGATCGAGGAACACTTTTACCGCAATACTCCCTCCATCCCAAAAAGAATTTACTATGGGGCAGTTCACGCCAGTCAAACTTTTTTTAATCTTTAGGTTTATAGAATATATAACATTTACATCTCTTAATAAATTTATTATAAAATATATTTTTATGATTATCTAATGGTGCTAATTATCACCATATTACATATAGCTCAAAGTTGGAGATGTTTGAATTCTCGGGAAGTGAAATCTTTGTGTCATAGAGAGCAGAATCTAAACACGGTTGAGATAGCTGTCACACCCAGTTTTCCAAAGAATACTAAGCGCTAACTATATGTGCCCAGAATATCCACACGACACATATAGTGACAAATATAGAGATTATCAAATATTGCTTTATTACATATCGAATCATAGATACAACATGACTTACATATATTACAAACTATAGCGGAAACTATTATATATCTACTTTTTGGGTCTCCATACTCTACAGGGACAGTTGAATGGGAGAGCACTCGCCTAGTACTCATGGAACTCCTTTGATAAACTTATCTCTTGAACCATCATCTAGTACCCACTTGAGAATTTTCCAAAATAATTGAAAGCAAAGCGAGTGTAAACAAACCACCACTTAACAATTATAACAAAGGGGTTTATGAAGGCTTAAAGACTTTTACTGCGGTTAGCAATTTTAGTTGGTCATATTTTATTAAACCTGAGTCACTAATATAGTAATAAACTAACCCAAGTGATAGTAGTATTAGTCATTATTAACATCATTCTCAAACCATCTAGGTAACCAAAGTAACAAATAATCAAGAAGGATCCAGGCCGCTCGTGTCCGTGAGCACGGTTGATATATCGGTTCAAAGAATTATGCAGAATTTGTACAACTTTAGCCCTGAGCTGTGATTCCTATATGCCAGGGGTCATGAATCCCATATCATGTCTTCCATGGAAGTACGGCAGGGTTCCACTACATAATCTTTCACTAGGCACCCTAACAAGGTAGTGGCCACTATGGTTTCAAAAGCTAGGCGAATGGGCCCCCTATCAAGATGACACATATGGTCGAAGCATAGTCTAAAGCTTGAAAGGCAAGAAACCATTCTGCAACCTAGGCTCCCCCACGTGTGCCTTTCGGTAGCCACTAACAAGCTAGAGACATACTAGTTATATGATTAAGGTCAAAGCCATATGACACTCGTGGTTTTGTACTGTACCTCCCGAGTGGCCGCCGGGATTAAGTCCTTAGGGAGAGGAATCTAGAGCACCAAAACCAATGCTCCAGCCCCTAGTCCATGTTGCTAAAAAGCACCATTTTACCACATTGTATATATCATTAATTGTATATATCATTAATCAAGTTAAATTATTAGCTTTGGTTATGCCCGGTAGCAACTATCCAACATGCATACAACCCATTGGAAACAAGGATATGTGGTACAAACATCATCTAGGTAAAGTCCTTATAAGCATTTCAAATTAGACATATGCATATGTATGAATTAAACATTGTTCATAGGTGCAAGGAATCCTTTCTTACACTTGCCTTCCAATTGCTTGCTCAAACTCTTTGATTCCATATAGATCATCCTTGCATGGCTCCTCTTCTAACATCAACAATCATCACAAGCATCATAAAGAAGCCTAAAAAACAGTACACCAATCATTATAAAATAAAGACATAGAAGTTTTTAAACACGTAAGGCTTGTGTTGGTAATTTTAACATCACTTCGCATTAAGTTTTTATCCCTAACATGATGCCAAAACTAAGGATAAAAATAATCTACACGCACTGACTCTGATAATATTATAGAATATATCCGGAAGCGCACATATAATTCTCCCATTGTAGCATTTCACCCGGGGGGTATTCCGAGTATCGTTTATTTGTTTTATGCCAAAAGGATAAAGAGACACTCTATTCATTAAGAGTAATAACTTATAAGGATAAGAAGAACATAAATGTGCAGACCTATCATAGCCAATTACCCTAATGCTTTAGCGATAAATAGTCAATAATAATATAATAAATAGCTGAGTAAATCAGGTAAATGGTATTCTAGAGATAGAATATAGAGACTCGCTAAATTAGTAAGAACAATCTTGAGATTCGGCTAAAGTAAAGGAAACCTATGTAATTACTAAATATAAAGTCTATAGTCTACTCTTTTTATAATTGTCTGCCACCATAGTAAATTTCACTGACGAGGGTTTTACGCTCTGTTAGTAGTAATCACATGGGGCTTAGGTTTTATCTATGACATGCTTATTTTTATCTCTTTGTAATAATGCAATTGATAGAAAAATAAATACGCTATTTAATGTGAGAATTTTAAATTACTGATAAATACCGAGTTACCTCCCGATGAAGGTTCGGGGTTTTAAGTCCACTAACCTGGACTTCTCTAGTTGAATTATTCTTCATGATTGATCTCCGCTATCGGAGATGTTGCTACATCTTGTTCTTCCTGATTCTTCAGAGTTTGACATTGTTCGAGTCTTTGCTTGAATGTGACTGCTCTTCTTGCCCGTTGATGGTGAATGTGATTTCTCTAGCTCTGACATTGATGGTTGCATTTGTAGTGTTTAGGAATGGTCGCCCGAGGATAAGAGGTATCTTCCTCTCTTCCTGCATATCAAGTACTATAAAATCTATAGGAACAAAAAAGTTGTGGATTTTTACCAGAATATTTTCTGCTATTCCTGCAGGATAGCGGACTGATTGGTCAGCTAGTTGCAAGCATATCGAAGTTGGTGTGAGCGTAGAATAGTTGAGCTTGTCGAAGACTGTCTTGGGCATAACACTGACGCTTGCTCCAAGATCACATAAGGCGTTCTCGAATATCTGGTTTCCTATTGAACAATCTATAGTAGGGCATCCCCGAATCCTTCTTCTTGGTAGGAGAAGAACTCGAGAATTGCCTCATTACACTCCTCCGTTAGTTTGATGACTTCGGTAGAGGGCAGCGGTCCCTTGTTATTGAGGATGGTTCGAAGATACTTTGCGTATATAGGTACCTTCATGGCATCTGACAACGGAATGTTGACATATAATTTCTGAATTATCTCTACAAACTTACTGAATTGATCATCCATTTTGACACTTCTCCTTCTTCATGGGAACGGTAAGATAGTAGTATCATGAAAGTCTTGTATTAATTCTTATTCTTGTGGTTCAACTAGTGGTGAAGGTGTTCCAACTTCTTTTTCTCTGTTATCCTTCTCAACTTCTTCTTCTACCTGCACTAAATGTGGTGGTCTACGTGCCCCTTTTGGGTAAGGTGGATCACATGTAGACTTACATCCTCTAGTTGATATTCCTTTTACCTATTCATGGTTAGTGACAGATAGAGTAGAAGCAAGATGTGTAATTTGTGATTCTATCTTTTTATTGAATATTATCTGATCTTTAATTGCTAAGGAGAAGTTATCCAATTTTGAATTAATTCCTTCTAATAATTTATCATTAAAAGCAAGCTTCTTATAGATACTCTCATTAATTCTTGCTTGTTCTAATATCATCTCTCAATGGTGGTTGTCTTTGATTTGAAGAATTATAATTACTTTGATACTTACCTTGATTTATTGCTTGAGGTTGACTCTATCCTTGCTTCTTGATGACTGTACTAATATCTTCTGAAGTATTTATGAATTCAACTCCTAAATAATCTCCACATTGATTCTGAGAATTGAATGCATCTTGAATAGCTTGACGATCTCTCTTGTAATTATCTCTTTGCTCTAACCAAATCCAACAAAGACATCCATCTTGGTCGATAATGCACATAGTTCCTCTAGAACTTCTTCACTCTTATGGCATGTCTCGAGTGTTATATGTCCAATTCTAATTTTCTTCTATTTTTGCCATAATGTCTTCAACTCTTCCAGGGGTGAGTGACATAAATGATCTTTCAAAGCAGTGGTATCCGGTTGCTCACGTGACCTTTGGGTTAGTTCGTGATAAAATGTTTGCATGAGCAACCACTTTTCCATTCCATGATGTGGACGTTTTGATATATATTCTTGAAAACGCTCCTAGCCTTCTAGAATAGGTTCATCTTTCTACCGATGAAATTCTAAAATCTTTTTTGTAGGATATTGGTTCGTCCTATCAGAAAAACTTCTCTAGAAATGCTTTTGAACATTCTTTCTATGTCTAAACTAGATCTTTACTCTGATAAAACCATCGCTTCGCCTTTCCTTCTAATGAGAAAGGAAAGAAATAAAGTAGCACAACGCCTTGAGGAATGCCCTAAATGTCGATGGTGTTACCAATCTCCAAAGTAAATTCTGTAGATGGTCACTTGCATCTTTATCCTTCTTTCCACTAAATATAATAGATTGCACCATTTTGATGAGGCTTGGCTTGATCTCATAGTCATGTTCTCCAAGGTGGAATGTTGGACCAACGCGAATGTTCTCGGTGCTTGGAGCAGAGAATTCACGCAGAGGTTTCTCAACCATTGCTTCTCAAAATGATGTAAGGCCCTTCTTCCTATGGTTGTTCCTAACAAGAGTTAAAGTACCACAACCAATCCTGCACTTACCCTATAAAATAGCTAAACAAAACACGGGTAAGTCTACTAAAGCAAAAGGCTATGGTCTATTTATAGGTATTTATATTAGAGTTTATTATTTTATTTTTCTATAAAATAGTCACTATAAAAAAGATTCCTTATATGAAATTCTAGAAAATATATATCCTGTCGAATCAACGAATCCTTATAAATTATCCTAATGAATAAAATTGTCATCCCCGGCATTGGCGCCATCAATGCTTGTTGGTAATTTTAACATCACTTTTAAGTTGTCATCCCTAATATGATGCTAAAATCAAGGATAAAAAAATAATCTACGCCAAGACTCTAATAATATTATAGAATATATCCACAAGCGCACAGATAATTCTCCCATTGTAGCATTTCACCCGGGGGTATTCCGAGTATTGTTTATTTGTTTTATGCCAAAAGGATAAGAAGGCACTCTGTTCATTAAGAGTAATAACTTATAAGGACTAAGAAGAATATAAATGTGCAGACCTATCATAGCCAATTACCCTAATGCTTTAGCGATAAATAGTCAATAATAATATGATAAATGATAATAGAGTAAATGAGGTAAATGGTATTCCAGAGATAGAATATAGAGACTCACTAAATTAGTAAGAAAAATCTCGAGATTCGGCTAGAGTAAAGGAAATCTATGTAGTTACTAAATATAAAGTCTATAATCTACGCCATATTACACATTTTCATCTATAGTAGAACCAACTCAGAAAACATCATAAAGAGCATCAACTAATGAGGATTTTAAGACACAAGAGTCACCCCCTTTGCGATTGTGCTCTGCTAGTCCTACGTATGGGGGGTGGAATACAGAGGAACCAATGCAAATTTGTCACACCTCGCGCGGACTGCCACACGACCTGGCACGTCAGGGTGCCTCCGTAGGTACGCAATATATCTAGATACCATGTCTACATAATGCATACCACCTAACTCACTCGAGTACTAAATCAGGCGCTTTACGATCATACGACAATAATCATCATCAATCATAATTATATCGAATATACAACTAGAATAAACTAAGAACTGAATAAGTAGCAATATAATAAAGTAGAGCAAAGTCATAATGAGATACAAGATAAAATTTCCAATCTCTAGGCGCTACAGTCTGGAATCCCGAGCGTAGCGTCCAACTCTACTTGAACCTTGCTAGACGCCTAAATTAAGAACTTGAAGAACTAGAGCTCTACTTCTAATCTCTGGAAACCCTAACTTACCTACTCTTGACAAATGAAGCGGGAGGAATGAATTGGTTCCCTTCTAAAGGGGGTCTCTTTATTTATAGCCCGGTGGGGACGAACGCGTGCCGCAGGATCAAAACCGACTTAACCAAGGGCCGAGATGCACCGTGGGAGGCGGTGGAGGAAGCTTCCGGGGGGGAGGCGAAACCCTAGCCGTGGGGCCGGGCAAAGGCCATGGTGGGGCCGGCCAGCCCCACCGGGTTGCCTCCTGCTCGGTCCCGGCCGCTTTGGGTGTCTTCTAGATCCTTCCCGGTCCAGCGATGTTTTCGCCATTAAGTTTTGTGGCAAATATGCACCCTAATCCCTCTTTTAAGCTTTTGAATAATTCCCTAAAAAACAGACAATTCACCAAAACTCATGGAATTTATCAAGAATAACCCCTATGTTTTATTATTGGTTCTTTCCAAGTGGTATTTGATGGTATAGAATTTGTACTTAACGATCGTCAACAGCTTGTAACTACTAATGTTGAGTGCAAAAATTACTAAATGGAGCTACGATTTGAAAGACATGAAGGTTCAAGGTATAAGTTGGAAGGGTTGATAATTGATAGGATGTGTGTGGCTAACTTGAAAGATTAAGAGAGTATAAGGCATTATAGATGAAGGATAAATGATAAGAGGATTGTATGCGCAGATGGAAAAGGCATTATGAAGAAGGAAGTAAGCATACAAAGATTTAAGAGCTAGATTACACGAGATGAGTATGCAAGCTTGATAAGAGGAAGCGTATGCATGACAATGGCTATGAAAGATTTAGATGATATGGGGATAACTAAAATGAGATGAAGCATCAAGATTGATAATGGGATGTTGTGCTTTAGTGGTGGTGACATGGTTTAGTAGAGTTGATATATCATGGTTGAGTAGGGTAGATGTATATGTTGATTAGCTCATGAAAGATTGTCATAATCAAATAATAGGGACAGTTAGCATGTAACACATTATCTCATTGAGATCGAGCACCTGATGACAAAATGATTTGGTGAAGATTTGTGCAACAGTTAAGGTTTGATATAGTCAAAAGGTATGTAGATAGGAGATGTCATTATTATAGGACAATATTGCTATCTGTTGGTCAGTCATCAATAATTGCACATCAGTATTTTCAGGATGTGCACGTTGGCTGAGAGTGAGCAGTTTGAACATAACAAAACAGGGCCTTCGCTGTATGAAATGGTAATCTGTTTGGGGGGATTGTTAGCCACTATGATAAAGAGTGTTTGGTTTATGGACATGATTTATAGAGCAACGATTCATAGGGGCGTGATCGCAAAACAGGTTATGTAGCAGATTTTTGGACAACAGGAAGATCATATATTACACCCTTAATATCTTAGCCATCATGGCACAATTGAACAAACCAATTTGCTAAGAGGTGTGCAAGGATATGAAGCATGTTCCAATTGAAGGGTTTGCATATTTGGATAGTAGATTAGTGAAAAATGCTAATGCCATGCCGAGGAGTGCAACGGCCATGGCGGCAGAAGCGATGAGCACTAAGATAATGATATCTCTTTTCCTTTGATTTTCTGGTCATGAAAATTTATAGAGACATGTGCAACTAAATGAAAAACATCATATGATAAAAGGGCTTAATAACCAGAAGACATGAACCGAAGGAATCCGGGGTATCTCCTTGCAAAGGATTTATTTATGGTCATAAGCTTGACCGTGGGAACTTGATCCTGCAGCTCACAATGGTGTAGTTCCCTAGCTTCAGCACCAAATATTTGGCAATGATCAATCAAGCTGCAAGGTTAGTACAACAATGCATGTACAAGATTTACAATGCATATGATAAACTAATGCATCCATTATTGTTCTCTTAAAAGTTTTGAAAATGAAGATCAAGAGATGGTAGAAGCATGCGGCACTAAGCATGACGTCTATGGTACAAACATTTTTCTTTCTCAAAAGATAAGTCATGTATGATCAACGTTGAATCTCAACCATCTTTTTGTTACTTTTATTATTAGGAACAAAGAGATTTTTTTAATTTTATCACTAGAGGTAAGCATTTTCATGGATTATTCTTTTACTTTTTACTTGCTCTATCAAAGAAAAGTTTTTTTATAAAATTGATTTAGAATATAATTTGAATTAAAATTTGAATCCTTACCTTTAGATTTTTGAGGATACCCACACCATGTTGATCAGTCCAGTCCTTAGTACGAAGTTCTTATTGCTCAGTTAACAATGGGCCCAACGGGCACATTGGTAACAATGGAAGTAGAGAACTCACGTGTGTCTTCTTGGACCATCGAGTTCGATCTTGCGATGATCTTTGGGTTGACAAGTTCGATTCTTGATGGAGTGTTGAAATGTAGGATTACATGAAGTTGTCTTTGTGCTTCAAAGTGACTCCAAATTCTTGGTGAAGTTTGTCGGCCTGCGTCAATCCTCGTCAAACACTATCCTGTTTTCATCCACAATAGGAGAAAACAAAAAAAGAGTTATCCCCACGAGCAAAGGGTTACTATACATTCATATCATCATGAACATGTTCCAACATACCCTTTTATCCTAGTGCCTTCTCGGCAACGGTGCCAGAAATACTTGTTGGCATTTTTTAGCATCATCACCAGGTTTGTATCCTCGGCAATGGCGCCAGAAATGCTTGTTGGTGTTTCTTAACTTCACTTTGCTAGTTTTATATTCTCAAAGAACAAACGCCAAGAATGCTTGTTGGTATTCTTAGCATTATTACGGGATTGCATCCCTAGCAATGAAATCAAGAAATATCTCAATGGCAGTTCTTAACGTTTACATAACAAGCCCGCAAGCAACGGGAATTGCCGTTGTAGCATTTCACCTAAAAGCATACAGGGTGTCATATTTATATTTTCCCCACGTGAAGGCACAGGTATAAAAGACTCTATCAGGTATATTGACGGCCACTAAGTGCAAATTATATACCGTCAACAATCGTTTCTTGAAGAAGCAATAATAGGCTGATAGGGGTTATATCCGATAAATTCCACGAGTTTTGGTGATTTGAGAATTTTGCAGGGAATTTTCTAGAAAAGGCTAAAAGAGGGATTTTAGTGTAAATTTACCACGAAACTTAACCGCGACGTAACTACACATGCCAACAGTAAAGAAGGTTCCGAGAAGACACCCGGCCGGGGCCCGCGGCCGCCACCGAGGTGGGGCGGTTGGCCCCTACCATGGGGCCGCCCCCGGCGCCTAGGGTTCTTTGGCGGCGTCCCCCTTCCGAGAAGCTTCCTCCTACCATCTAGGGTTTTCATCTCCACCGTTGGTTACGTCGGTTTGATCCTGCGGCGCGTGTACACTCCACGGGGGCTATAAAAGGAGGGGTAGACCCCCTCAAAAGACACCAATTCATTCCTCTCCCCTTCATTCGTCCAGAGAAGTCGAGAAGTTAGGGTTTCTAGAGATTAGAAGTAGAGCTCTAGTTCTTCAAGTTCTTAGTATAGGCGTCTAGCAAGATTCTAGTAGAGATCGGGCGCACCGCTCGAGATTCTAGATCTGTCTTCTAGAATTTGGTAATATTGTCTTGTATTTCATTTTGACTTTGCTCTACTTTTAATATATTGCTACTTATTCAGTTCTTAGTTTATTCTAGTTGCATATTCGATATAGATGTGATTCATAATGATTATTGTTATATGATCGAAAGCGCCTGATTCAGTACTCGAGTGAGTCGGGTGGTGTGCGATATGTAGACGTGGTGTCTAGATATATTGTGTACCTACGGGCACCACCCTCGTTATAGATTCGTGTGGTAGTCCGGCAGGGTGACAATTTGCTGTTGGTGCCTCTGTAGTCCACCCCGTATGTAGGACTAGCCGAGCACGGTCGCAAAGGAGGTGACCTTTTGTGTCTTAATATCTTCATTAGTTGATGCTCCTTATGATGTCTTATGGATTTATTGTACTATAAATGAAAATATGTAGCATGCATAGGCTGTAGACTTTATATTATTAATTACATAGGTTTCCTTATTTCTAATCGAACCTCTAGATTGCTTTACTACATTAGAGAGTCTCTATATTCTAGCTCTGGAATACCATTTATCTTAATACTTATTTATCATTTATCGTTATTGTTGACTAGTTATTGCTAAGGCATTGGTGTAATAGGTTATGATAGGGTTTATTCATTTATTATTCTTAGTCCTTATAAGTTCCCCACTCTAATAAGTAGAATGCTTGCTTTATCCTTTTGGCATAAAAATAAATCAATGATACTCAGAATATTTCCTCTGAGTGAAATGCTACAACAAGAAAATTATCTGAAATTATGCTTGCGGATATATTCTATTTAGAGTCATTGCGTGTAGATTATTTTTGTCCTTGGTTTTTTTTGGCATCATGTTAGGGATGACAACTTAACAAGTGATGTTAAACATACCAACAAGCATTTCTGGCGCCGTTTCAAGGATGGCAATTTTATTTATTAGGATAACTTATTAGGAATTATTAATTAGCTAAAATATATACATACTTTTCTAGAATTTCATATGAGTAAATCTTTCATAGAATATAAAATATTAAAATTATATCTAAATCATAACCTTTTGCTTTAGGAGACTTACCCATGTTTTATCTAGCAAAATTTTATAGGGTAAGTGCAGAAATTGGTTGTAGAATTTTAACTCTTATTAGGAACAACCATAGAAAGAAGGGTCTTACATCATTTTGAGAAGCGATGGTCGAGAAGACTCTGCGTGAATTCTTTGCTCCAAACACCGGAATATTCGTGGGTCTAACTTTTGATCTTGGAGAACAAGATTTTGAGATCAAGCCAAGCCTCATCAAAATTGTGCAAGTTATCATATTTAGTGGAAAGAAGGATGAAGATGCTATTGCTCATCTGAGAATTTTCTAGAGATTAGCAACACCATTGACGTTCAAGACATTTCTCCGGATGTCGTGCTACTTTGCTTGTTTTCTTTCTCATTAGAAGGAAGAGCGAAACAGTGGGTTTTATCGTTAAAGATCAAATCAAGATATGAGGAGAATGTTCAAAAGCTTTCCTAGAGAAGTTTTTCTCAATAGGCCGAACAAATATCTTCACGAGGGAAGATTTTTTAAATTTCATCAAGAGAAGGTGAACCTATTCCGGAAGCTTGCGAGTTTTTAAGGATACATATCGACTGCCGCATCATGGAATGGAGAAGTGGTTGCTCATGCAAACATTCTATCTTGGACTAACCCAAAGGTCATGTGAGCAATTGGACGCCACTGCTGAAGGATCATTTGTCACTCACCGCTGGAAGAGCTGAAACAATTATGGTAAAGATGGCGAGAAAAATCAGAATTGGACATTCAACAACCGGACATGCCATAAAAGTGAAGAAGTCCCGGAGGAGTTATGTGCACTATCGACCAAGATGGATGTATTATTGAACTGGCTAGAGCAGAGATAATTATAAAAGAGATCGCCAAGCTATTCAAGATGCATTCAATTCTCAAGATCAAGAAGATCTTAGTGCAATTATCAAGAAGCAAGGATGGAGTCAACCTCAGGCAACAAGCCAAAGTAAGTATCAAGGTAGTTATAATTCTTCAAATCAAAGACAACCACCCTTGAGAGAATTAATATTAGAACAAGCTAGAATTAATAGGAGTATTTATAAGAATCTTGCTTTTAATGATGAAATATTAGGAGGAATAAATTCAAAATTGGATAATTTCTCTCTAGCAGTTAAAGATCAAATAATGTTTAATAAAAAGATAGAATCACAAATTACGCATCTAGCTTCTACTCTGTCTACCACTAACCATGAACAATGATTAAAGGAATATCTACTCGAGGAGGAAAGGTTACACATGATCTACCTTACCCGGAAGGCACGTAGACCTTCACATACAGTACAGGTAGACAAGGAAGTTGAAAAGAACAATCAAGAAAAAAGAAGTGGAAGCACCCTTACCAACAGATGATCCACAAGAGCCGAATTAACATAAGATTTCCAAGATACTACTATCCTACCGTTCCCATGAAGGAGGAGGAGTATCACCACCGACGCAGCGTTCAAGTATGTTTGTAGAGATTATACTGAAAATTATATGTCAATATTCCGTTGTTAGATGCTATGCAGATACTTACATATGCAAAATACCTTCGATCCATCCTCAACAACAAGGGACCACTACCCTCTACCGAAGTCATCAAGCTAATGGAGACGTGTAGTGAGGCAATCCTACATTCTTCTCCCATCAAGAAAAAGGATCCAGGATGCCCCACTATTGATTGCTCTATAGGCAACCAGATGTTCGAGAACGCCTTGTGTGATCTTGGAGCAAGCATCAGCGTCTTGCCCAAGACGGTCTTCGACAAACTCAACTATTCCCCGCTCACTCCAACAACAATTGTGCTTGCAACTAGCTGACCAATCAGTCCGCTACCCTCGCAGGGATAGCGAAAAATATTCGGTAAAATCCATGACTTTTTTTGCTCCTCAGATTTTTATAGTACTTGACATGCAGGAAGAGAGGAAGATACCTCTTATCCTAGGGCAACCATTCCTAAACACTGCAAATGCAACCATCAACGTTGGAGCTGGAGAAATCATATTCACTATCAACGGACAAGAAGAGCGATTCGCATTCAGGCCAAGACCCGAGCAATGCAAAGTTTTGAAGGATCAAGAAGAGCAAGGTGCATCAACATCTCCGGCCCGCGGAGAGAGCGATCATAAAGACTAATTCAATTGGAGAAGTCCAAGTCGGTGGACTTAAAAAATCCCCAAACCTTCACCGGAGGTAACTTGGTAGTTATCGGTAATTTAATTTCTCGCATTAAAAAGCATATTTATTTTTCCTACCAATTGCATTATTAAAAAGAAATAAAAAAATAAGCATGCCATATATGAAAGCTAAGCCCCATGAAATTATGACTAACGGAGTGTAAAATCCCCCGTCCCGTGAAATTTTTACGGTGGTGGCGAGAAAATTATAAAATTACCATCATTAGAATTTTAATTTTTCATAGATTCATAAAAGTAATTTAGTTTTTTTTTTTTTATTCTTGTATCATTATACGGTATAAATACGGGAGACATGTGGGACCCACACACATCACTTCACATCACATCCCACCCACCAATTATTCACCACCATCCAAAACTCCAATTATCACATTCATTCACATGCTTGTACTCACTCTAGTTCTTACGCCACCGAAAGGGAGCACCTAGGGGGTAGCACATCGATCACTCGAGGCAATTGTCGACGCTTAGCAAATTTGGAGCACCAGCCAGTAAATAGGTGGGGCCGCCAGCCCCACCACCATGCCGCCGGCGCCCCATATCCTCCTCTTTGCCTCCAACTACCTCTCACACCCTCACTCATTCATTCAGAAACCAGAGAGCTCTGCTCCACGGCCAGTTACGACTATGACACTCCATTTGGTTAATTCACCCATTAATTAGCAAGAAAAAAAGAGAGAAAAAAGGAGAGAATCAATTTACAAGACCATCACAAAGGATTTTCCCTCTTCTCTCCCCTCTTTGATTTTGCTGATCCTAATCACTTTTGTGTTCTTCGTGTTCTTGTTGTTCTTGCCGTATTCTTCATGTTCTTCATTCCGCGAGCAAGATGAATCGAAAAAAGTTGGAGGTGCACTCGGGAGCATCAAGAGGGACACTCTTCTTCCGCAGCACCCGGAGCCGTTCATCATCTCAACTACCTTCATTCGGCGGCCGGAATGGGCGTCGATCCTCCATCACCTCCTAAGTACCATGCCCCGTCATCCTCTTCCCAACAAGAAGAGAGGTATGAGCTAACAAACTGTGAACCAAATTTCATTACCACTTAGACCGCAAATAGAAATATTTAATGTGGTAAAGATAAAAAGAGTTTACTCATACCCTAGTATTTGATAATGCTTTGCTCCTTAAAACCTAAAATGGATTCCGAGTTTGAGCTTATTTTTAGAATGATTGGATGGAAAGATGTATGAGAAATCACTGAGCCGAGGTAGTAAGTTACTCGCCATAGAATTTATTAGCTCCTAGACTTTGATGATGATTATGTTCGATTTAGAATGTTCAATAAGCCTTTTTACTCTCACATGGAAAAACTTCCAGTGCGGCACTAGGATTTTCTGGACAATGCGTAGTGAATATAGCTAATGTTCTTAACGACTTTAATAAAAGATGATTTTTTGGGAGCGTCACTACTAAGAAATCTGAGCATAAACAAAAAATACACCACCAGGGAAGTTCACTATCCTACACCGAGGTTCATGCTTAAATAGCTTTTTTACTTTCTTTCCTAGAGAGGAATTAAACACCCATTAGACAAGATGAGTTGTATTTATTATACATCATGATTAAAAAGAGAAAAGCATCTCCTATAAAATTAATATTGAGCTCTTTGAAAACCAACCGTGCCTCTATGAGAAAGTGCAGTATTTCATTTGTATCTTGAATTACACGCTTAGCTTCAGGATTAGATTTGTTGTCTAAAGCTACACTCACATTTATTACTGGTGTCCGAAGAGTTATTGGATATGACTTTTCTTTCGTGCTCATATGGTGAAATGCGGGATAATAAAATAATCATAATTTATAAGAATTACCACAATGAGTCGAGTTGCCCAACCGAAGATTGAAAATTTATTCCATTGACGGTTTTTGCTTTTTCGGAACCACTGACATTGGCGGTGTCCATCAAAGACGCATCGGAAGAGTAACGGGGATCACTATTACTAGATCGACACAAGACCATCGGGTCCATTATTTTCATTACACTAACTTTGATGATCAGTGCTTCGCAAGCCACATCGACCGTGGTCCACCCACTCCAGGTTGGGAGGACCAACACACTTATCAACAAGGAGAATTATCTACATCTGGGATAGAGAACGTTCCCCCACATCGGAGATCGATGATCATGGGCAAGATTTTCGGAGAGTGTCGTGCATCATTCTCAGTCTTGCTGGAATACGGAAGTACACCACTAGTGGACCATATCCGTACCATGCATCACCCGCTAATGATTACATGCCGCCTCTGAACAATACTTTTGGCTCTCATTAATGATTACCTTGCTGTTATGTCAATATTTTTTTTCACTAACCTTCAGCGGGACAACGGGCGATGAATGAGACCTTGCACCAACACGAGCGATGGCAACACCAGGTTGACGACAAGGCTAAATCGAGCGAGCACAATGGCAGCACACGGCAGACCAGCAGTTTCGAGCAGTTACAACATGGACAAAGAAGACCGCAGAGCAGGGGGTGGAATACCTAATAGGCCGGTTGGGTTTCCACCACCACCTCCACCACAAGATATACGGGCAAAAATGCAGCTTGGGGAGAGCCCCCGCAGTGAGCACCATCCACCTCTGTGTATATTTTATCTTTTATTACTTCAGTATTCATTTTCAGTATTTACTTTCTAGTATTTAAATTTATCATTAAATTATAGTTAGAATTTGTCTTTAAATTCTAAAGTTATTTATTTAGAAAAAAACTTGAAAAAAAACAAATTAAAAATCTACAATTGCTTAGTATCTAAAATTAAAATCCTTCTTTGAATTATATGAAGTTTATCTACCCCGATAATTTATTTTGAAACGTAATATCGTGTGCGACATAAAACTTGAGATCAGTCTAAGTAATTGACGATATGATATAAAAAGGTTTGAGCTAGTATATGTTTCATTCTAAGTGATAGCTAAGCTTCAGATATTTTGCAAGAACGCAAATTAAGCAATGCGATAATTTATCTTTTACTAATATGATTGAGTAGGTTGCTACTTGTTGTGCATTCATGATTGAATCCACATGCACAAAAAGTTTGCTCTCTAACAATTCTCTCTTAGAAGTCTAAAAGGGAGTGTAGGTTATAAAATCAAAAAAATGCCATACTAAAGAAGTATGAGTCCAAAAGATGCCATATCAAAGGTATGAGCCAAATCAAAAGAAAGAAAAAACAATGGGTGCAAAGACGCCTTTGAGAGGGAATAACAAAAAGTATCCGGCTGGGGAGATAGCCCACTTCTCAAGAGGCGAAAAAGAGAGAATATTGTATAAGAGCCGGAAATAAAGTTTTTATCACCCAAAGACATTTAGTCATGATGTATAGCTTAAGTAGTTCACTCCAATCTTATTAGTAAATTCTCATGGTTTCAAGATAATAACCATGCATATTCAAAATAAAAAAAAACTCTAGAGTGGTGCACCTAACAAAGGATATGAAATATCTCGAGTTGCTTGTGTGATTATTCTATCTTTCAATCACCCAAGATTTAATCAAAAAGTTTGATAAGCCCCACAATTGAAAGGAATAAGGATAAGTTTGAAAGATAGATTAATGAATTATAATCAAGAAGAATTTTTAAAATTTAATGCTCAAGTATTTGTCTAAAAAAACATGAGATACCCTAGAAGTTTTATTTCAAGTTGACTTTGCTAAGGACTAGTAAAGACTTAGCTTGGGGGTAATTGTTGACAGCCACTAAGTATAAATTTTATACTGTCAACAATCGCTCTTAAAGAAGCAATAATAGACTAATAGGGGTTATATCTCGACAAATTCCATGAGTTTTGGTGATTTGAGAATTTTGCAGGAATTTTTCTAAAAAGCCTAAAAGAGGGATTTTAGTGCAAATTTACCACTCTAAACTTAATCAAGGACGCAACTACACCACCAACAAGTTCAAGAAGGTTCTAGAAGACACCAAGGGGCTCACCCACCGCCACTGGGGTGGGGCCTTCCGGCCCCACCATACGCCTCGGCGCCTCTAGGGAGCAGGCGGCGGCCCCCTTTCAGAAAAGCCTCCTACCGCCTAGGGTTTTCATCTCCACCGTTGGTTACGCCGGTTTGATCCTCGCAGCCGCGCGGTATCCACCGGCTATAAAAAGAGTTCGCCAAGAGTAGTCGGTTAGGGTTCCAGAGATTAGAAGTAGAGCTCTAGTTCTTCAAGTTTTTAGTATAGGCGTCTAGCAAGATTCAAGTAGAGATCGGAAGCCGTGGGGGATTCTAGATCCTGCCTTCTAGAATTTGGTAATATTATCTTGTATTTCATTATGACTTTGCTCTACTTTAATATATTGCTACTTATTCTAGTTGCATATTCGATATAGATATGATTCATGATAGTTATTGTTATATGATCGTAAAAGCCCGATTCGGTACTCAGTGAGTGAGTAAGGTGGTGCGACAGGACGTGGTGTCTAGATATATTGTGTACCTACGGAGGCACCTTGATGT